>JAGFZM010001940.1:193460-213447 GCA_017657215.1 Limnothrissa miodon
GAGAGAGAGAGAGAGAGAGAGAGAGAGAGAGAGAGAGAAAGAGAGAGAGAAAGAAAAAGAGAGAGAGGGAGAGGGATTGGGGAATACAAATGAACAGGCTTAGGGTTTTAGTGGTAGACAGGGGTGAGAGAAGGGGGAGGATAGAGAAAGAGAGAGAGAGAGAGGGAGTGGGGAGGGGGGAGATTTGTATCAGACAGGAGCAGTGACAAAGTCGGTGACAGTGTGCTGCCCACACTTCCATACACACGCACGCACACACACACACATACACAAACACACATACCACTCTTTGTACAGACCATCTGTCAGTCAGTCAGTTTTTGTCAGTCCGTAAGTTAGTTAGTTGACTCATGTCGGGGAAGACAGTTATGAGGACCTCAAGCGAAGTTCACTTGATGTGACAAAAGGTAAGGGGATTCATGTGAACCTTCTTCTTGTTCAATTTGGCCTAACTTTGTTTATCTGCCTGACTGCCTGGTCTCGCACCCTCTGTGGGACTCTCATCACACTCCTCTCGCCTTCCTGTCAAAGTGGCTTTTTCAGGTCTGTCGTTTCTTTTGCACTTCTGTGTCTGAGCTGGACGTAGCCCATGCAGTGAGGTGGGACACGGCAGGAGGTATAATTAATTTATTGTGTGATGGAGCAGAGGGCTGATGATGATTTTCAGACTGATGGTTTAAAGTTGTTGGCCATGTTGACAGTAAACTATGTAGTAAACTTCTAGTAGCTCTATTCCCTGTAATTCACTGTCATCACTGTTTATATAAATGATAGGATTGTGTTATCAATTTGTTTTCAAATTGCCTTTTTGTCAGTCTGAGATTTTATATGGAGAGATAAAGATTGAAATATTAAGAGGCTTAAACTGTGACTGAAAATGTGTTTACATAGTTCATTAACTCGTTGCTTGTAAAGACAATCATTTTTAGGACAAATGTAATCATAAAGACAAAAAAAACTCAGCCTGCTAAGGGTATCAGAGATTCCAACCATATGGTAAATATTTATTTTGTAGGTATTTAAGGTGTCTGTAATAGGCTTTTGTATACAACCCTAACTGGGGCAGGACTCATTTGCTGGAGTTCTTCTAAGGCTGCGAGCCATAACTGCCACAGATTGAATAGGATTAAGATTATGGTTGGTACCTGAGATTGGATTTATACTCTTCCAACTATTCAAGTTTGGCAACATTAATCTAGTTAATAACAACTTTTCTGCTGGCGTTATACAGGAAGAAATGTTTTAAGAAATGTGAAAAGTTAATATGATGATACATGAGGAATAAAAATATATATGTTTTATTTCTATTTTCATTCAGATCAGTTTATGCTCCATTTTGTGTACATCTGTCTGTTGTAGCATTTTACTTGATATGTCATGTCTTTGGTTAGGTTAGGGTTAGGATTAGGATTTGTTTTATTATAGATTTATACACCTCTGAAGATTGTTTAATTTAATATATCAAACCTGTGTCTGATGTCTCTCATCACTGTTTAAGTAATAATACTATGCTGTATCATCAGCGGAGGATAGATGGCCACAGGTATGAACTACATTACCCAAACTGCTAGAGCCAAAATGGTTTGGTTGCCTCATTGCAAGTGACTGTGAAACTGGGACTGTGGAAGCCATCTTGATAGGTGGCTGATATTGTGTGAAAACATCTTTTCCTGTGGTGAAAGTAGCCTACAGTAAAAAAAATGCTTTCTGTTCTCATTTGGAATGATACTGTTTGCCTGTAACCTGCATTATAGATGCTGTCAGAAAATCCAATGGTGGATAAGAAGTCTGTGATGAAATGTCTAGAGTAGCAAAATAGCTGGTCCATTTGATATTGCTTGTAATTAGGCAACACACTGCTCATCTCTACCTCACTCTGTGTGTCTCTGTCTCTCAGTCTAAAAATAAACAGTAAATATAAACAGAGAAAGATGGAGAGACAGATAAGAAAAAAGAGTTCATCCCCTTCCTCCCTATTTCTCGCTGCTTTTGTGGGGTGTGCGGTCACTCTTGTGCTGCTTTTGACCTGTTGACCCCTCTTCAGTGATGTTATCTCCCCTCCAGTTCCTGACTCGTGGGCCACAGGCCTAATCCTCTTACAACATGAACAAAACACTGAGAAAACCACTAGTCCATCCCAAGCCATACATTGTCCCTTCTTATCATAAACTACTTCCAGGTTGTGCACCGAACTTCAAAACCAAGCACAAACACCATTCGGCTATATATTTATCTATTTACAAACTATGATGGTCTTTCATGTATTTTAAAAGTGGGACATTTCTTGGAACCAGATTTGGGTGAGAGGTCTCCTAATTGAAAAAGTTGATGCCTCAGAACACAAATTCAAGCTTTCAGCAGACTTCTCATCCCAGCTCATCATAATGAGTTTGTAAGAATTCACCCATCGTCCTTTTCTCCTTTTTTCTCTGGCAGGATCGGACAGCGTAAACAGCCGGTGCTGGGAGCCAGACCTTGTTGGGGGGACCCTGAGCCTGGACAAATACTGTAGCCGGCTAGCAGCGGAGAGACTAAGAGAAACAAAAACAAGACTGGTCAGTTGCGAGTGCTGTTTGGACGCAGCAGTGGGCGAGTTCGTCTTTCTCCCAGGATAAAATAAATCCATCTCTTTCTCTCTCTGCACAATCTCCAGCCATGTCGTCCCCCTCTCTTCCACTGACCTCCCTGCCCCCAAGCCCCCTGGCGATGGAGTACCTGAACGACTTCGACTTACTCAAGTTTGAGGTAAAGCCTGACACTCCGCCACTGCCGTCGTCAACAATGACAGAGCAGCAGCAGCAGCAACAGGCTTGCTCCTACCCCAAGCCAGGCCTCCACCAAGACCCCTCCAGTTCTCCATATGGCGGGCGACCCCCCCAGGACTCCAGCCTGAGCTCCAGCCCCTACACCTCCCTTCCACCCTCCCCGACACTTAGCGACGCCCACCCTCCCCCATCCGCCTGCTCGTCATCCTCTTCCTCTTCCTCCATCTCGTTCCCCCTCTCCGTCTCCACCGGCTACGTGTCGGGCCTCAGCTCGGCCTCCCAAGGCAACCCGGAGGGCAGCCCCGCCCCAGGTGGGCAGGCTCAGTGTCCCAACCCTGCCTCTCTGGAGGACCTCATCTGGTTAGCAGCCCTGCAGCAGCAGTTTGGGGGCGAGGCTGGGGGTGCTGCCTCGCTGCTAGGGGCCCTCGGAGGGGGGCCCGAGAGAGGGGACAGGGACCGTGCGGCCGTAGGGGGGTTCCTGGGCTGCGAGGATGCCGTGGAGGCCCTGCTCAACTCAGCTGCAGTGGCTGTAGGATCCCAGGTAATGAGAAATGTTTGTCAAAATGGGATAAGAAAGAGGTTGTATTCACTATGAAAAAATCTTAACATAACAGCTTAATCTTGTTGAGCCACTCAAATTATTTTGCTAATTAAGTTATTATTTGTATACTTGAAATGACTCAACTCAATCAAAGAAAAAAGGATAAAGAGACTGGATAAAGTTCTTTGTAGCAAACATGTTTTAAAGTGTTATAGATACAATACATCTGTGCCTTTAGCTAATTACTTTTCCTCTCTCTCTCTCTCTCTCTCAGTTCCCTGTTCTTTCTCAGAGCTCCAGCAGCAGTAACCTTGGCGACTCTGGTAGTGACAGCGGAGGTGATGTCTCCTGTGCCAAGGCTTCAGACATGTGCCACCGCCCGCTCCTCTTTGTCTCTACCCCTCCCTCCCTGCCCAATGCAGCCCAGCCTGCCGCCCCTTACCCACAACCCTCCAGTCCTCAGGGCCGGCTCCATCACCATCAGCATCATCACCACCACCACCACCCACATCACCCCATGCATGGTCATCACCATCCCCATCATCAACATCACCTTCAAGTTAGCCAGGTACAGGCCGAGTGGGAAAGGCTCTCTTTCCCTCTCTCTCATTATCTCTTTAAAGGTGTTCATCAGGCATCAATGCTACCAACCAATTATTATTAGCAAAAACTAAAGTCTTAGGACTCCCTTTAGCTGCAACAACGAGCATGAGAATGATCTCATTGTAAGATTCTAAAACTAAAAGTGCATCAATTTAGAATTCATTCAATTATAACATGAAAAGAAAACTTTTCATTATTGTCTGGATGTTTATACCGTTATGGTTATCACCATTATTGCTTTTTTGTCAGTGGGGGTGATGGGCTTTCAAAGGGTGGTACTATTGCAAGAGAGAGAGAGAGAGCCTGCAAGTGTTACTGAGAGAGATATCAGTGCTTTCCCCTTTCTTTTGCCTTCTATTGAGCTTCTCTTTCTATCTGCCTAAAACTATCTCTGTCGTAATACTTTCCAACTTCACACACATAGAGAAACCAATTTTTATTCAATTGAGAACCAACTCTGAATTATGTAAAGTAGCCATTAATCAGCATTATACAGACAGCCTGGGGCAGTGGGACAGGACTCCTAGATGCAGTGCATTGGCTAAGAAATGAAGCACTACTTCACAACCTCTCACGGAGAAAGATATTCAGATAAATGTGCCCAGCGTGGCATTAGACAATTGAAGCACTAAGTCTTTGAACACAGAAGCACCCTGGGCACGATCATGATGAATATTCATCCCGGAGAAGAACCATCTCCAAGACTGAGCTCCACTGTGGAGCAGGCAGAATCAGATTGCCATGAGTGGTTTTCCTAAACGCCTCCAGCTGCTATAGACAAAGCCATCTGTGGAGAAATTGTGATTATGAGCTTTTTGGAGGGGTTTTGGAGCAGCAAATCAGTGGAAGTTAGGGGAAGGTTGCAAGCTGAGGCTCTGACAGGCATTCAGTGCGTATAGGCTCGCAGGTGTCTGAAGTCTCTTTATGTAGAGCATGCTACGAGATTATGATAATATCTGCTATTATTGTTGTGTAATCCTGATCACTGTCACACGCATTCAGTCAGACAGTCAGATTACGAGACAGATTATGGACGTGTGGGACAAAAATGTGCTCCCACACTCCTATGCACACCTATCCCTCTCACACATGGACATACGTTTACAAGGAATGTGCACGTGTAAACCACATTACTCGCACATGCACAAAGACGACAACAAACACTTAAGTCCAGAGATGAGGCCAAGAGATCTCGTATATGACGTAAATGTGTATACTGAAGACATTAATTATCTTATGGTTTATTATTATATTTATTATTATTATTATTTTATGTGTAGCATATAAGTTTTATTTTTATGTCTTGCTATATTGCCGATGGCCACTATAAGAAACAAATCAAGGTTTACTGTGCCTTGAATGGTGCTACCATACAAGATAAGATTCCAAGCTCTATAGCTGCATAAATAAGTAAGCTATTATTGACTAGCTGTTATTAACACACTTTTCATACTCATTACTTGGCCTTCTGCAATCTGCCATGCAGTGGCATTTCATATGGTAATTTGACAGCTGCAGCCCTTATGTAAATTGCTTGCTAGTTGCTCTTCTGTGACAGTATACAGATTGTACGTGAGCAAATATCTTGTACTGTATATGAATGAAGTATTAGAGGACAGGCTCTTGGGCTTTGTTAAACACTAATCAATCCAATTTTACTGCTCAAACAACTAGAAGGGTTGACTAATCAATGACAATTACTAAACTTTGTTCTAACAACTTATCAATTCACGTATAAATGATTGACTAACTGACTATGACAACATACGTTTTCACCCTGTCTCACTCTTCATTCACATAGAAATGATTGACATATCGGCTGTAAAAGACTTTTTCGTCCTGCGTCTTACTCCTGGTCTGTCTGCCTGTATGTCTTTCTTTTAGTGCCAAGTGGATGCAGTGGAGCGGTTTTCAGATGAGCAGCTGGTGAGTTTATCAGTGCGGGAGCTGAACCGCCACTTGCGGGGCGTGAGCAAGGACGAGGTGGTGCGGCTGAAGCAGAAGAGGCGCACGCTGAAGAACCGTGGCTACGCCCAGTCCTGCCGGTACAAGCGCCTGCAGCACCGCCATGCCCTTGAGTCTGAGAAGCACATCCTTACCCAACAGGTGCATTTTTCATGACAGTGTATTTGAAAATGGAAAGGGACTATATGTATATTATCTCAAGTTTTAAGGTTTTTTTCTATTTGCTGTTGTGGGTTGAATTTTAGAGGCTTAACCCTCGTGTTGTTTTTTGGTCAAATCTGACTGAAATCTCATTTTTTCCCTCTCAAGAATCTACTAAACCAAATTGGATATATTATTCAAGAGAGCTTAAGGATATAGAGAATATGTAGAGAAAAAAAAAGGACTAGAAAGGCTGTAAAGAGTTCCATAGGTCTAAAAGGTGTCAATTCTTTTATTCCAAAATCCAATATTATTGGATGTAGTTTTGCATTACCGGAATTTTATACTATTAACTATTATTAGTCTTTATTATTCTTCATTATTAGTACAAGGTGATTTAAAGAAACCTTTCAGGTTCTGCTTTTCAAGTCCTTTTCTTGGATCATTCAATATACAGTATATGTTTTCCAGGTTATTTCTGGTGATTTTATAAGGCAATGGACAGATACATTCTGTAAGACAGAGGACTGATTTTCTCTCCTGCTTTCTCCTCAGCTGGAGCAGCTTCAGTGTGAGCTCTCTCGAGTGCTCCGGGAGAGAGACGCCTACAAGGCCCGTTACGAGAAGCTCATCAGCTCCAACGAGGCACTGTCGGGGCACACCAACAACCCATCTTCCCCTCCGCCAGACTACTTCCTGTGACACCACGCTGAACACAGAGAGACCAAAGCCAGTGGGAAAGAAGAGAAGGGAACAGCCAAACATGAGTGCACAAAAAAAAAACTGAGCACGTGGAATTGACACATAAGCGGTATGGAGCAGATGAAAACATGAAAACCTTGCAAAATGGTGGTGAGCAAAGAATTGAAAAGACTGGAAAAAATCTAGCAACCACAGCAAGTAGCATTGGACCATAAGATGTAAGAGCAGAGCAATCAGACAATTTTTCTCCAATGGGTCTCAGTGCCATTGAAAGTATGGCAAAAAAAGAGAATGTGGAACAATTTTTGTGCATCCATCTTAACTTGCTCATAATATTGTTGGTACAGGTGCCACTCAGGTTCAGGTCCTCTTGTTCATCAAGCTGCATGACGCCATGACCCAAATAACCATCCCATTTCAAGCCTCTGCCGAAGGACTTCCTGCTGAGTATCCAATCAAGCGAATGTGACGGTTCACTGACGACTCTCTATTTTGAGGCGCACTCTAGAAAACTCTGATCTCAACTGCTTCATCAAAGTTCACAAATCATGAAGAGTGAGATCCCTGAACTCTCAGTCAGGGAGGGCTCTTGGCTCGCATGCATTGAAGTACCTCAGCTTATATCTTGGCCTGGTGATCTTTCAACTATGCTGGCTCTTATTTGCGTTGACAAAATTGGTCCATGTTGGAGAGAGAGCTTTGGAAATGCTGTCTCTGTCACAGGTCAGAAGAGAAATGAAACTTTTGTGAGTGTCCATGCAGTGCAAGCGCAAGACAATCCAAACTGTATCTCAATTTGCCTCCCGGCAAACAAATGCTGCTTTGCTTACCAAAGGTTGAGTCCCTCTCTTTACAAAATAAAGATGAGCAATCTTAGAATAAGAATGTATAACACATTTTCATGAGCGCTTTTTTTTTTATTGTTACGTGAAACGATAAGCTTACAAACACATACGACTGATGATAGTATGAAATGATGTATTATGACAGTGGTAGAGCAATAGGTTTCTCTGCTTGTTGAAAAATCTGAGCAAGGTAGCAATTTAATGTCAGTTTGTTTGTGATTAACAGAAAGGTTTATTACCATGGTAAAATTCTGGAAGTGAGCAGGTGCTTCTGCTACATCTTTTTTAAGTGCAGCAATTAATAGGCCTTGAAAGTTTTGTGCGGACAAATGCTTAATGTGAAGCTTGTGAAGTGTGAGCTTCTATGCACATCAAATAAGAGAAAGGTAAAAAGTAATACCTACCAGCTGCAGCCACATGCATCAACCCAGTGAGTGTTGTGATAAAAAACGGGTCTATGTAAGTGTACAATGACAGAGTGCATTATGCAATTTTTGAGTGATGGTGTCTCCTTAGTGAATCAATATTGGATGAAAATAAGACTTACGAGAAGTGAAACTTGTGAGAGAGACTAACAACCAAGCACCTCCAATTCACAGAGCTGGTCACTGTGGAGCTTTCTTTTCTTTTCTTTTTTAAATCAAATGGACTGGGGGAAGCATTGGAATACAATTAGCATGATCTCTCTTTGCTACGGCACCCTTTCCATGTAATCATTTCCACTTATTCATTTAGATCAACTTTTCTTTCTTTGTTCAGCATTTCTTTTTTCTACTATTGGAGGACTATCCTTCTCCAATTATGGTATCTCTAATAGTGTTTCTCAGTGCTGCTTTTTGGGGATCAATCAGTACGTTTACATGCATTAACGACTAAAATTAGATTTTACTGAAATTGTACAGGACTACACGAGTCCATGACATGGAAGCTGGTTACAACAGCATTTCTTTCGGGCTGGTTGTGAGGTGTGCACCGCATGTGCAAAACAAGTCGTACCATAAAGTGTGTATGAGACGTCCCTCTACGCCGTTCATTCCTTCACTTATCTATTGAACAAAGAAGCCCATACTGCTCCATACATCAGTTTGATAGCTCCAATGTTAATATTTTGTTCAAAATTAGTTCACCAATTTTGTTCTTCATTGGTAATGCAAGACTGACCAGAAAAAGGCCAAAACAACAGTATGAGTACAGTATATCGCCACCACCAAAGTCACAAAGTCAATTCACAAATTCTACCTGTGCATGTATTCTCAGACGACGAGAATGGACTGGTTAAAGTCTAAATTGAAGTGTAACTAATAGTAATTACTAATAATCAAGCTACATCGTGCATGTAGGCATACTGAGAGTCATTCCATCTTTCAGCCACTTGCTTGAGCTAACCTCTTCTCATGATTCACAATGAGGCCCTGGGGAAGTAAACTGTGTCTAAGTGATCGCAGACTGAAAAGACTGAGCACAGTCAAACACATTGACTGAGCACTGTCAATTCCATGCCAGGTCTCCACAGACAGAATTGGGGAGCTTGTCCCCACATGATGTAAATGTGTCATAAACACTGCATTGTAATCAACTGCCTCTACAGTTCTCGTCCGTTCCTAATAGCTGCCTTAACCTCATCATCTTAGAGTGTGCCCACCAGCAAGATATGGGTAAACTGGTGAATGGTGTGAGATAAACATTTTTCACTTACTATGTACATGTTTATGACACATTTATAATGGTTTTGTGACAGAGCCTATGTTTTTATTTATTTTAATTTCTTGGATAGGCCGTTTTACCAACAAATTCTGTATCATTATTTATTTACTTATTTATTTCCAGTATTTATTCATTGTTTGTTCACGTATTTTCCTCTGCCGATTTACTATTTGACTCAAACAACTAGTGTGTACCTTATTTATTTGGTAGGAATACAACTTGATCATTACAATAATTTTGGACCATAATGACCATTATTATTGCCATCTTTATCATGGTTTGTGCCCCTGTTGTAGTGGTTTACATGAAATAAACATATTTTTACCACTGAGTGCTGAATGAGTGCTTCCTCATCACGTCAACTACCTGACACGTCCCT
This sequence comes from Limnothrissa miodon, assembly GCA_017657215.1. NCBI lineage: Eukaryota > Metazoa > Chordata > Actinopteri > Clupeiformes > Clupeidae > Limnothrissa > Limnothrissa miodon. The sequence goes on from JAGFZM010001940.1 coordinate 203,106, forward strand.
TTATTATTTTTGTTATTTTCGTCTGCTTGTAATATGTGTCATATTTGACTGCCATTCATTTCGCACCATAAACTTGGGCTACTTCCATTCATCAATCTCCCATCGCATTCCGTCTAACTCCATCCTTTGCTTTCAATCATTGTCCTCTTCTCGTCTCTTGTGGACCATAGCTCTGTGCCCCTGCTCTCTTTCACTTCATTCTTTCCCTCGCTCCCCCTCTCTTCCTCATTTATCTTTGTCTATCAGCCTCTCATTCTCTCTCTGTCCCTCTCTCTCTGTGCATGTGTGAATGAGTGAGTGAGTGAGTGGGTGAATGTGTGTATGTGTGTGGGTCTAAACTTGTGTGTCTGTATGTGTGTGTGTGTGTGTGTGTGCACTGCACATCTATAGAGAGGCTATGACCCAAGCTGAGCACTGTGCGGGATGACCTCACCCCGGGCCCTCCTCTCCCTCCCTCTCTCTGTCTCTCGCTCTCTCTCTCTGGACGCTAGAATAGAAGCAGGATTAGAGGACATAATGGAAGCCGGGCCGCTCACTGCCGGAGCTCATTGTGGACGGGCCGGGGGCCATTGTGGACAGGACGTACACAGGGCTACACGCACACTCGCCCCACCACTGTTCTGCGCTGACACCTTGTACACATAGATGAGCGTGCGCACGCACACACACACACAGTCAAACAGAAATAGGCCTACAGAATTTCTCTCTCTGGCACACACACGCATGCACACACACACACACACACACAAACACACACACACACACACGGTTACACACAAACATGCAGGCATGCTTGCAAAGACACACATTTCCACACATAGACGCAACACAGGATCATATACAGATGATTTAACAGATTACAGAAATTGAACACAGACTTCCACATTTGAGAGTTTTTTTGTCATAAAGGAGTTATAAATGTCTCACTAAAGAAAGGTGGTAACCAGAGAAACAATAAAAAGAGTATGCTAGGTTACACCAATGTAAAATATTGGAGACGCTACCATAGTTCATGAAGACAGCTAATAACAAAGGCGTTTCAAATAGAGTCTGTTCAAACACACAGAATTATAGCCTGAGAGAAAGCGTGATAGGCCACGAAGCTGGGTGAGAAACGAAGTCAGAGGTAGCTCTTTGCCTCGCTCTTTGCCTCCTCCTGGCGGTCTAATTTAGGTATTACATTAATATTGTTCAAACATGTTAGCCTTGGCGCAGCGACTAATAATCTCTATATTATTTGTAGCCATAGTCACACAACTGACGTAAACTTCTCACAACACGCCACGATGTTTTCGCAGTCTACAAGTAGCTCCACAGAAGATTTTTCAGTGATAACCCTGAGTACGTCCATGGTAAATAGTAGCCGAATGCGAAGAAAAGGTGCAAATCTGCACTCTTCATCGCATTAGGCGTTCTTGGGGAGGGGGAGTTAAGATAGACTGGATGAGAGAATGTGTGTGTGTGTATGTGTGTGTATGTATGCGTGCGAGAGAGATAGATTCAACAAAGGCAAGACCAAAGGAAACACTTACTCTGTCGGTGCTGCTAGCTGTGTGCCAGGTAAGTGGAGAGATTTTTGCACCTTTGATATGTGGGAACTGAAGAGCACGAGAGGCGCAAGGAGAGTAGGAGTGAGGAATGAGCGCGCGGAAACATCTGCCAAAACGAATCACACCATCAGACCGGCTTTTCAGTATGCTGATACCCACAGATGCGCACGATTTATAGGCATTCTTCTTTGCAGATAGTAAACAATGGTTGGGTAGTTACAGGGAGTAGTCTAACCTAACTGACATGCCAAGTTTTGGGTTATTTTATAATCGTTTTCTAATAAAAGTCACTGCATAGTTTACTTGTTCACGACAAGGTCAATGGTGTGTCGCCTGTTTGATGGCGGGGGCTGGGCATGTCTCGGTGACACGTTGTGAGTCAGTCACATACCCTGTTAATTAATGGATTTTTGAGGAACATTGGGAGGTCTCCGAGTCGTGCATACGGTCTTCCTGTTTGGCGACGCAGATGTCTGTCGTCCTCTCCTAACCTACGGAGTTCGAAGAGTTGAGGGGCAACGTCCAGTTCGTCTGTGTCGGGATTACACCTGTCTATCTTCTGTAGTGTTTCCAAGTTTGTTATTGGTGTAGGGGTGAAATTTCACCAATCAGTGTTTTTCTCTCATGCTTTTTGCTGGACTTTTTAGTGAACATATTGTGGTAAGGAGCTGAAGATAGATCCAATGCTTCTCTAACGTCTCTTCTTCCTGCTGTGGTGGATTTGAGAAACAGACTGGCGGCAAATTTCTGTCCAACTTCTCCCTGCCACCCAAATCCCAGGTAAGGATAAAAGAGAATGACAAATGCAATGATGTGTTCCCATGTGTTTCAGTGCCTTTTGACCTTAAATTAAAGTTCTACACTGACAGTGAGTCATGGTCTGTTTTACAGTATGCCATACCCATAATTACATTTATTCATTTCTGTTTGTGTTTCTTTTTCCTCTTAGTATGACATTGTCCAGTGCCCCACCTCTACGTAGGGGAAGCACCCCAGTGCCCATAAAGCATCAATTAAGACGGGAGGAAGCAGTCAACGATGATTGCGATTGGACATCGGGACTAGGTGGTCAATCACCTCCACCAATCAGTTTCTGCCCTGCACAGGATGGGTGTTATGGGGCAGATAGACATGGCGGGCTTTTACGGATTGCTTTGCTGGGACAAAATGGGGTTGGGAAGTCATCGTTGGCCATCGCCCTTGCTGGAGAAACTGACAGAACAGCCTCTGTGGACTCAGAGGGTGAATTCTTACTTTACTTTCCCATTTGTTTTTCATTTTACAAGGTCACAGTGAGCAATAGTTCATATTTCATGCAACTGTATGTAACAAAATCTCAGCTTGTCAAAACAAATGGCATGATAGTGGTTGATGTTATCTCAATGATATGTTCTGTCTTACTGCATTCTTGTGAGCTGCATCAAGCTCTTAAAGGTCTCATTCCATCGTATTTTCATTAATTTTGTGGTGGTCTCTTGTCTAAAATAATGTAATGAGAGTTGGTTTCGACAAAAAATATGCTGTGGTTGCCTTGTTTCAAGCTATTTTAGTTAGGTGAAAAGAGAGCAGGGATAGCTCGAGAGGATTCTTATGAATATTAATGATATGCAAATGTGTCACCTTTGATTGGCTAACAACACTGTGACGCTACCTCTAGTGGGACTGTCTGCAGGCAGCCTAACCTTTTCTTGAGGGCGTTAACTGCATAGCTAATGTTCAAATTGACGTACATTTGTACAGTTTTTCCGATTCGCTCGTTTTTCCCGTAAGTTTTCTATTACAGGCGAATACAGACTACAGGGGTAGGAGAGCATTTTGATGTTGAGCATAGAAGTACAACTTGGGCTGACCTATGGTAATGTAAAAACATCAAGTCTTAAATGGTTTATTTTGGAAGGAGACCTTTAATAAGTTTTACAACTGGTAAAGATTCTGTTGAAGTAATGATTTCCTGTTACCTATGGTGCCTCTGACTGGCGAGTCCAAGCCGATCGTTACTCAGTGACAGACTCAGGTGGCAGCCATCTCATTTTGTGTATCCAGATGCCGCCTAGGAAACAGAGCAGCCCCTTAGAGACTGTGTGTTCCCCTCCAAGACCAAAAGTGTTTGTACCGTCTGTCTCACAGGGGAAGGCTATGTTCGCATGGTTACTGTGGACGAAGAGGAGAGCACCATCATCATCTATGACAACTGGAGGCAGGTGTGTGTGTGTGTGTGTGTATGTGTGTGCACATGTGTGTTGTCTGTGAATTAGCATGCCTCCCTTCCTTTTAATTTTCACCACATCTCAAAGGCAAAAGCTTAGCTTTCACCTACTGTTTCACTGTAGTCTACCTTGCTGTTATCTCTAGACAGTGAGTTTCATGCAGTACATTTTACTGTGAAATATGTTAGTGTATTTGTAATTGGGTGTATGTTTTTGGATGTTTGCATCTATCTATCTATCTATTTGTATATTTGAGAGTGTGCGTGTGTGTATTTGTGTGTATGCGTGTGCATGTTCACATATCAACTACTGCAAACTGTACATGTCCTGGTCCTGAATGACAGGGAAACATATTAAACAGACAGACACAAAGGGAACAGCTGCACCATGACCTTCAACTACCTCTTTATCTCAGTTGTCTTATTTTTGTGCTGTGTGTGTGTTTGTGTGTGTGTGTGTTTGCACTTTTCCTTTAGCTTGCTTATTGCTGACCCAGTTCATCATTGGTTGTTATGTCACATTCGGCAAGCTCCTCTCCAGCTGGTCTCTATGGGGGAGTAGTAAGCTTTTCCAGAGTCCAGGGCTTTTGCTTTCATTAAAAGCAGCATTCCGATATGAAGTTATTTGCTGTTCAAAGAGAAAAGGGACTGCAAATATTTAGTACTGTAATATCAGTCTATTGAAAGGAAGTATTTACTTAACCAGCCATACCGTCAAGAAAAATTGGACTACGCCATAAAAAGATTTAATGAATATCTGAGCAGTTGGAGTTGATTAAAAAAATCCCTACCTACCTTAACATTTGCTTGTGACAGGTAAAATACAGTACACTTTATCATGCCTGCGTTGCTGGCATAATATGTATTCACGTTTGTAGTTGTGTTTTAAGCACATTTTTGAGCCTGTGCTTTGGTGAACATTTGTTCATGGTAATTGATGAGCTTCTAAAAGGTGTGTGGTAATTTTCCGTTCGCTTGTTGCTGCTCTGCCGCCCATGGGCATTGCGTTATTAATTGGCACTGGGGGGTGGTGGTGGTGCCCTCTCTCTTCCACTCTCGGCGGGGACTTAATGGGCTGCTCCACGTGCAGAAAAGAGCTCTCCTGCACTCATTTCTCATGCGCTAATGCGTGGTCCCCAGCCCCTCTTTACAACAAATACAGTAAAGATGTGAATGAACTACTGGAGCAACTGATAAATCACCTCTTTTTCTGTCATACAGTGTGACACAGAAACCAAACACACACACTCACATATGCACACATACACACACCCTCTCTCTCTCTCTCACACACACACACACACACACACAGGTATTTTTCTCCTCATACCAGTTTTTCACACACATGTACTAAAATAAAAAAATCTCTCTCTCTCTCTCTCTCTCTCTCTCTCACACACACACACACACACACACACACACATGGCTGTCAGTGTCTTCTATAAATGTACCGATGGTTCTGATAAGGCTTGTTACTGTAAACTGCATTGTCCCAAAGGGTTGTAATAACAGCATTGTTGTTTCCTAGCTGGTCATTTGTTTGCATCACATCTCATGCGTGAGACAGCTGTGTCACTCTATGCCATCAGTTAATGTCCCTCTTAAATACAATTTAACAGCTCTGATTTTTCAGTGGGTGTACCCAAGAAGCGCCAGTGGCTTATCCTCCAATATCTCCTGTGACATTTATCAAACATCACAAACGAGATAGAGACAGGATTTTATCATAAAGTAATGAGATAAAGATCAAATGGGATTCTGCTGTTATGCTCAGCTAAATTAAGTAAGGTGGAGTTAATCAATTATGTTATTAGCCAGATGTGAGTAATGATAGCAAATAATTGAGGTTTAATAGCTTTTAAATAACTTGTTATATTGGTATTACTGTTGACATTAATAGCTAGTTAATGTTGTTCTCAATTTCCTGAGATCTGCAGCAGTTGACACAATTGGAATTATGGAGAAATGACACAGCTGACATTCTGGAAAATCTAATTTCCTGGGCCATGTTCCTCCATCCCCCGCATCTTGTCTTGTGCTTGCCTCAGGACCTGTCCACTCTGCAGTGCGAGGTGTGTGTGCTCGTGTTCTCGGTGACAGACAGGAGGAGTTTCCACCGCACTGCCCAGCTCCGCCTTCTTCTGAGAGAGACGCAGCCGCAGACTCCCATCATTATCGTGGGCAACAAGAGTGACCTGGTTCGCTCCCGCGAGGTCAGCACAGAAGGTGTGTAGTAGTGCCCCTGTGTGTGTGTGTGTGTGTTTTCTGTAGGCGGTAGGTGGAGGATGGCTGGCGTAAGGGGGTGCTCAAAAAGCTGCACTGGCCAATGAACATAACACACAGCCATTAGATCACTCATGGGATTATTATCCCTGTGGACTGCATTGTGTCATGCACTTAACATTTGGAAAAAGATGAAGCCAAAATCTGTCAGCCTTACTGGAAAAAAGAGAAGCCAGAGCAGGCACAGTAAACAGAAGATTGGCCAAGTGTGTGGACATGCAGTACAAGCATATTTGGTTGCATATGTCATTTTCTACTCCCTGAGGTGTACATTGTGTACCCTGTGTATGTCTGTTTACAGTCATTGGGTACATTGCGAACAATGTTAGATATGAATGTATATTTGAATCCACTGTCAGTTCTGAAAGATAGTGGACTCTAAATTGTAAGACATGCAGCTAAGTAGGCAATGTGATCTGCTTGGTTGAATTTAATTCAAATGTAATAAGCAGATGGAGTTATTTTGTTAATTCTGTGCCATGCTCCCAATCCCACACTCAAACATAATGGGAACCAGTGATGTGAATGCTCTTTTTTGTACTTCATCAGTAAATGAATGTCATCAGAGCAACAACATTTCAAACTGCTGGCAATAGTTTCCACAAAGACCAAGCCTGTTTGTGATTCTCATTGTTGTCATTACTATATTTCCTGATTATAAATCATAGTTAATATATGAATGTTGCAAAATAACAGCTGCTCTTAGGTTTACCCAGGGGATGTATATATATAAATCAAATTTTTCGGTATCCTCTATGATCACTAATGTTTTATCGGAGACAGTTTGGTAGCATTTTTTCCTCTGTAAGTAGGATAAGTCGGCTACTACAGTATAATGATCAAAGTGCACACGTTGAGGAAGAAATACAGTGTGAATCAGTCATTAGCCCGGTTGTTCAAGGTCACTAAGTAGTAGTGGTAAGAACCAAAGCATTTGATGCAACATATAGCAAACAGTGAATCGACAGCTAACATTAACTGAATCAAAACACAGAAAGCACAGAAACTGTAGTACAGTCCTATATAGTATACTGAGAGCCAGTTCACCCCCTATGAAGTCCATTGTACTTGCAGTATCTAATGCAGTTCCGAGCTAAACAGCTTGGTTTTATCAGCGTGGACATGGATTATAGGTCAAAAGTGAAATTTACAAATACCCATGTCTTTTATGTTTCTCATTCTGTGAGCAGCGACTGATGATGCCATACAAACTTAAGAAGGATTTTTATAAATAAATAATAATAAAAAATGTATTTGTATCTCCTGCATCACATGCATTAATGCAATTATAAGAGAAAAAAAGACTTCTCCATCCCCCAAACATACTATACTTACTTGCGAGAGCCCTCCTGTTGAAGTATGATCCAGAAGGATTTTGGGAGTAAACCTCCCACTATTAAAAAAATTATCTGTCAGTACATTTCATCTTCACCATGTTCAGTTCGAGGTGTTGTTGTTGTTCCGGTGTTGCTATTCCTGCCTCTGTGATCTTGTCACTTCTCTTATTGGAAATGCCCGGGCCAGTTCATAGCTAGTTCATAGTTCATATCTCGTTCACATACTTGGAGACTTTTCATCTGGAGCTGGATTAGATTATCTGGCAGGCTTACAGTATTCAGACCATTTTGGTTCGATTTTATCTGGACTACATCCTAGATGCAAGTTAGACTTTAGCCAGACTGAGGCAGGATTTTTTTTTAATTAATGCATGTAAATGTTCCTTAAAATTGAATTTAGCAACGCACAGTACTGTCCTAATACTGGGTGGTTTCATGCTGGGCTCAGTTCTCAGACATCACTGCATTGTGTGTCATTCTAACTGATAATTGTCTACTGTGTCCTTGCGCACTGAACCTCATACTTATGTAAGGAATTGTAGTCCTTCTTGCAAAAAGGTGTATTTTCTAAATCATTCATTAGATCATTATTGAGTAATTATTGAGTTAGTGTGAGTGCAAACTGTGTATTTGACAAGTAACTGGTCTTAGAGTCCTTAGAACATGTAGTTGTCTGAGTGAATGAAGAAGGGACAGATTACATGAGGTCTGAGCAATAGGCAGAGAGAGGATTAGCTTACCCAGTGAAGTCAACAATACACCATTTTCATTCTTATTTACACCCGTGTGTGAAGTGTCAGCATTTGGAACAGAATTACTTCTGGGTTATCAGTGCCTCTGGAGCTTGTTGTCTTGCTTCTTATTTCTGGAGTGCCATCATCCTACTTTCTGTCTGCATGTAGACCGTACATTGGATATAAATACAGCATATAAATCTCTCACACTCAAAACTCTATTTTCTCCAGTCCTCCCTCCTTCTCTGTCCTCATCCTTCCTTTCTGCTCATCCTGTGACGCATGTTTCTCCGTCTCATCCCCCTCTCTCGGTTGCTACCTGAGGTAGGTGGGGGTGCTGACAGCCTCAGTTTGCCGGTGTCCCAGCTGGAGGGTTTGGGGCTTGGGGAGATTTATGAAAGTGTGGATGCCAGCTCCAGTGCAGTGTGGGAGTATTGGATGGATGGGGGGACTTTCTGCCGAACACGACGCATGCACACTCACAAACATGCGAGCGCACGCACACACACAAACACACACATATATACATCCCAAAATAGTCAGAGCCATGGCAAAAGACCCAAGCAATCTTTATCACCCACGTTGTCCCTAGAACCCTAGACTCCTGCTGTCTATCACAGCCACCAGAGTCTATCACAACTACAGAGAGAAGTCTCACACTTTTTGTTTCCCACTTGCTAAAGCCTTTCTCCTTATTTGACTCGTACATAGGCTACAAACAGGCACACACACACACACACACACACACACACACACACACATATATATTGTTGGGGTTTAAGTATATTGGAACTCCATATATATATATATATATATATCCAACACCTAGGTAACTCTTTGACTTATAGCTTAGCGTGCTATTACACCCAGTAGGAGACCCGCAAGAATTCTAGCTTGCTTTCTCTAGAAGGTCAGAACCTCCTGTTTTGACCATACTGCTCTGTTCTGTTTTGCATAGCTTCAAGACTTACGATAACCAACACAACCCGGATTCGATTTTTCAATAATATTAAGGCTATTGACAAATTGGAAAAGTTTTCTTGGATTTATCCTGCCCGTACCTACTTCTTACCATACAAATAAGTACAAACCCAACTGAACTGTAATGCTTAGTGGGAACAAGGTTTGAGATGCAAACAGCTTTAGATGAACAAAGACAAAAGAAACGCATGCACAAACTCTGTCACTCTCTCTCGCCCTCTGTCTCTTTCTTTTTCATACGTACACACACACACATACAGACCCCCATACAGCCATTCCCCTAAAACATGCACACAAATGCATACACATGCCTTCTTTCTCTCTCTGTCACACACACACACACACACACACAATCCTGGCTTGATGTTCATGTTGCATAATGTGTGGGGCCTGTGCCTGGTGCCTGAGGCACGAAGTGTGGCGTTTGAGGTTAATTGCGTACGGAGGCGTGAGATGAGAAACGGAGCGACGGATGGCTCCCTCCTTCTCTCTCTCCTTCCTTCCTTCCCTCCCTCTCTCTCAGTGCTCCCTTTCTTCCAGCTCCTCAAGCAAGCATGGCAAAACCAAGTTCCCATTTCTCCCCCCTTCCGTCTCTCTCTCTCTCTCTCTCGCTCTCACTCTCTCGCTCTCCCTCCGTCTCAGCTGTCAGGGGAAAATTAGCCTCTAATTAATGAATACAGCTTTAATTGGAAGCCATTAAGGGACGTGAAAACGGCCTCTTTTCATCGTGTGCATGGTGTTTTTTTGGTTACACTTCATCACATCTTCTTTCCCATTCATTCTAGTTTTTCTCCGTCTCCTCCTGGACGCTTGTGAAGTTTGCCATATACTTGCCCTTAGTCGCCTTCTCTGTCTGTGTGCCCACGTGCAGCTTTGTTCTCGGAATGTTGAAAGTCAAACAGAGAGAGAGAAAGAAAGAAAGAGAGAGAGAGAGGCAGAATGTGTTCTGGTGTTTAGAGTTTGACCTCCAGCTGTTTTCTGCAATCGCTATATCTGAATCCACTGGTGTTACTCGTCTCAAGTGGAGGTCAGTGTTTGTGTGTGAATGTGTGTGTGTGTGTGTGTGTGTGTGTGTTTTAGAATGTGTGAGTGTGAGTATGTGGGTCTGTGTGGATGTGTATGCACGTATTGGTCTCAGTACATGTATATACGTGTGTGTTGCTGTCGGCTGAGTCACACCAAACAGTGTGAGGCACAGACGTATGTGTGTGTGTGTTTATATGTATGTGTGTGTGTGTGTGTGTGTGTGTG
>JAGFZM010001940.1:213457-235924 GCA_017657215.1 Limnothrissa miodon
GCACATCCTCCATCTCCTCCTCTTTAGCCCTGGCCGTGAGAGCGAGTTTGTTTTTTCGGCTTTTCAACAACATACCTCTATTTTTCCCTCATTCTCTCTCTTTCTCACTCACACACACCTACTCTTTCTCTCATTCCCTTCTCTGGTCTTTGCCCTTCTCTTTGTCCCCCTCTTGCATCTTTTCACCCCCTGATCCTTGTTTCCTTTTTTCCTTTCCCAATCTATTTTATATTTCATCTATATTCAAATTATATTCAACAGTGTTACGACAGATAGGAGCCAGTGGCGCCCCCAGAGGGTGGCTAGGGGTGGCTACAGCTTCCCCAAAATTATCCTTTGCCACCCCTAAGGTAATTTATATTTGTAAATCTATGATGTAGGCTAGATTTTTCAAAATCAACAATAGTTCATGACGTGAAAACAATTTTGGAACAAGACGAGATACAGCAGCGCTTCTCTTGCCATCCTCGTAGCTTCCCCCTCCCCTCCCCCTCTATTTCTCAGTGCTGCTCAGTGCTGCTCACATTTTGGGCAATGCATGAAATATTAGCATGTACAGTGGAAGTGGTACTTCCAAAAAGATACAGTAACTATTGGGTATGTTTGTCACAGAGTGGCGAATTTTCAGTAGTAATACATGCATATGCCCACTTGTATTGCATATACCACTGAAAATAACGTTGTTCGTTACGTTTTAGCTTTGTTGAGCGATAATGTTACCATAGCTAACTAATGTTGAATGGCTATGTGAATCTGCGGAAGTATGAAACCAAAACGTCAGGACATCTCAACATTTTCCAAAAAGAAAAATGCCATTACAGGAGAAATACAGACATGGGAGAAGGAGATGTTAACCAGACTGATGAATTGGAAGAGGTCAAGCTGTCCAGGGATAGAATAGGCACAGAATATCCAAAACACAATGCAATGTCAACAATATTTCCCGGCCCATCAGGTAACGTTAAGTAAAAAAATAGTATGCCCCAGTTGCCATCTGATCTGTATCCAAAGCTTGAAGGAGGTGTTTGTTTTGAACTACTGTAGGACGGAACACACTTTGCTCAACTGCTCACTCCACTATTATTATCCTAAAAACACAAAATGAGCTAAAACGTTTCCTCTATTTCTAACGTGATCTAACGTTAGTGTTTCTTACGGCCAGCCAAAGCGAGGTCTTACCTTGCTGTCTATATACATCATGTTCTTGTTATTTAAAAGCAATGCACAATTTAACTACTTTCTGATTTATAATAAATGTATAATAAACTATAAGAGATATCAGAATCATTAAATTAGCATTAAATTATATTATGGACTTTAGTTTGGTATGCCACCCTAAGATTTGCTTTGGCCCCATAGTCCACCCCTAGAAAAATAGTCTGCAGGCGCCACTGATTGGAGCCCCTAAATAAGATTTGAATATTATAAATCCGTGTTTAAGGGGCCTAGAATGATTTTCTTTCATAGGGCCCATGATTTCTAGCAGTGCCTCTGACAGTGAGTGTGGGTTCTGACCTCATATGAAACAATAGATTTTAATGTACCTTAACCTTAAAGACCTTAACACACACTTTTTTCTTTCTTTCCCTCTTTATCTCTCTCTGTTTCTCTATCTCTCTCTCTCTTTCTTCCTTTCTGCCTCTATTCCTCTCGTTCCCTCTCCTCTCTCTTCCTGTCCCAGAGGCACGCTCCAGTGCGGCTCTCTTTGGTAGCCTGTACATGGAGCTCTCCACCACACTGGAGCACAACACAGCAGAGCTGCTGGAGGCGGCGGTGCGGGCTGCCCGGGGGGAGCCGTTAGGAGCCTCGGGGGCGTACGGGGGTGAAGATGTGGGTGGTGGGGCCGGGGGCCGCCGTGAGAGCCTCACCACCCGTGCCAAGCGCTTCTTGGCCAGTCTGGTTCCACGCTACCCCCGCGAGAGAGAGAGGGAAGGGGGCAAGTTCTTCCGGCAAAAGTCACGCTCATGCCATGACCTGGTAGCCCTGTGATGACGGGATCAAGGAGGGCGAAGAGCGAAAATAGAGAGAAAGACAGTCAGGCATGAGAGGAAAAAAGGGTAAAGGAACAAAGACAAGGAAAGGATAATGAGACAGGAAGGTTCTAGCCCTGAATTGTGAATAATCACGTAATTTAGATGAGGCATCACAGATCAGATCAGAGTGCTCACATCTTGGGCTATTTAGAAAATGGAAAGAGAAGCTCCAGTACAGCTCTAGATTCACAGACACGTCAAATAGCACTTAGCCTATACCACAAATCTACATTTGTAAATACATATCATAGTGTGACATGTTTTAAGCGCCTATTTGTCATGTTCAACCAAGTACCCCAATGAAAGTGTTAACATACAAATGAAATGCTGTTGGAAAAAGGAAAATAAAAACAGTGCTCTCTTGTGGTGTGCGTAGTAGTGCAGCTCTGTTAAAGTAGCATGACCCTATTAAAGTTAGACTAATTGATGCTGGGTGGCTTTTGCATGTGTTAATTTGTTTATGTTTCTCAGCAGGCTCAGTGGTTCAAAGTAACTTTCATTCCATTTCAACCAAAGACCAAAAAGACACCAGAGAGGTAGCCCACGGTTACCAGGGATACACTAGTGATTGCTTCTTGTTTGTGAGTCAGAGAAAGGAGAGAGGGTGAACTATTAGTATACTGTATATGTGTACGTAATGTTACACAAAGTATTGGGTGTTAAGAATCTTAAATAAATCTTAACCACTTACCAACCTTAAATAAAACTATTTGGTGTATTTAGTGCAAATGAAATAAAATATAAAAAAAACATCCTGATAGCCCTTCACCACTTGTAAACCATTTGTGCTTTATAATGACTACTATAAATTGATTTTATGTTGACATAGCGATTCAATATATTCATGAAGGTGTAGAATCGCCTCTGGCTGCTTCAAAATGGCTAGTAATGAGCATTTGTTGCATCATTAAAACACTAGTTTTAAAAAAGTGCTACTTACCAAGTGGTTAATAGTGCTCATTGATGTTCCAAAACATATATTGTAGCGAAATAAAGCTTCTGTCATATTTGGCACTTTGTTTAGATTAAGGAGCAAAGAGTCTTCTAATAGAAACCTATTGGACTTACAAAATGGCCGAGACAGGAGCAATCGTCAAAATTTTGGTGTCAACCACTACTGCATTTTAGACAACCTGTGAAAGGGGCTCAAAATGTTGAAAACCAAACTATACCTTAATAATATTTTAGGATTAGGGTTACTGTACTGTAGATAGAGGCTTTAAGTAAAGTCTGCAATGTTTACTGCAGATGCTGTGCTCTGAATGGACTGTGCTGCCAACTTCAACTTCAAGTCCATGTGATTATGAAGCCCACCATCATCACAATCTGCTCGTACGCTGTACCAAAACATCAGAAACCGCTCTTATCTCTGTTCACTACGCTTCTCTCAAATCTCTTGGTGGTGGTGTGTGTGTGGAATTCAGCTCAGCACTCCCCAGAAACAGACTATGAAAAAAGATAATACACCCACAAACAGTGAATGGATTGTAAGTGGCACAGTATTCTGGCAGCCCTTTAACAAGCATGGCATCTGTAGACTATAGTTACTGTGGGGCATGATAGACTAAACCAGTCTTGCCAAGCCTCATGAGCAACCTGCTTGATTTATGTGATTTAGGTGTATTTTCAAGGATACAGTACGTTTTCCAATCTAGGCAAAACAGACACAGCACTTAAAAAAAAAAAACTGTATTTTTGTGTGTTTGTGTGTGTGAACATGTGTGCATATGTATGTATCTGTGTGAGAAGAGAGGGGGTATCTGCATGTTTCAACTTCCTGGGAAGCGACAGGACTGTATATAGACTGATTGTTGCTTGGTGACTGTAGTCATGGAGACCTTGAGTCTTTGTGACATAAATTCTTTCACTTTTTCATTTTCCAAACGACTGTTTCATTGTGACACTGAGGCAAAAAGAAAGGTGGGGAAGAAACTGAGACAGGAGCCATTTCAGTTTTTATTTCAGTGGCGAGAAGCGCAGGTTTTAAAAATAAAGCCTTGAGCTTATGGTCAGAAATGAGCACGGACACACATAAATCCACTCGCACACACATAAACCACGATATTCTCTTCCTCCTCTCTGTCTCTCTCTCTCTCTTTCCAAACTTTCCTCCATCCACACACACCCACACATTAGAGAGACATACAAGAGAACAAAGACACAAAATCGATAGATATTGAGCAAGTAATTATGGTGTCGATCTAAGAATGCTTGTACCAAAATGTGTCCAGGGTAAGAGAGAGAAGGGAGATGAGAGAGAAATCAAACTGCCATTTAAAACTCAGAAATGGTGCCATGAAATAGGCTCACTGTCTGACTCATTCTGCCTCTCCTGGAGCCAACAGCCTCGTTATAATGCCACAACAGGGAGAGGGAGAGTGTATGTCTCTGTGTGTGTATGTGTTTATCAGTAAGCCATCAGTGCCCCCTGTTGGAAGAACTCCATACTGACCCCAAAGCTCAATTTAAACACTGGGATTATGTCCAGGACTGAAATTGGACGTACTATATGTGTAGTGTGGCTGCACAGAAATTAATTTCTTACCCACTGCAGCTGGTGCCTGTTGTGAGTATTAAATTTTTTTGTTCAGTAATAGGAAAAAAGTCTAATGTAATTACTGTAAAACATTAGGAACAAAAGGCCTTACGTTCACATTGCTATAAACAACCCAGTCCTGTTGTTTATTTGATTTGAGATTGCAGGAAAAGTGGGGTGTGGGGGCAGTCCTGATAACACAATGCAGAAATGGCAAATTCCCTTGAAGCACTGGTTCAGTCAGTCACATGGGGCAAAAGACTGATGGTATTCACGCCGTACTGTGACAGACAGCAGATAACTCATCTTTGTACTGCTCAAGGGGATTCCGATTTTTTTGAGGGTGCTGCAGAGCTGAGACCACGTGTGTGTTTTTGTGTGGCCACACGCGTGTCTGTGTTGTTTCATTGTGAGTGTGTGTGTTTTTGTGTGTGTGTGTGTGTGAGCATGTGTTATTGTTCAATTGTTTGTTTGTGTGTGTGTGTCATTGTGTGTATGACTATATGTGTGTGTTTCGGTGTGTGCTTCTGTGTGTGTGTCATTGATTGTGTGTATGTACACTCTAAAAAATAACACCTTGGCGGAACTTAAAAAATTAAGGCAAGTATTTGCGTCGCTCTTTTTAAGTATTCCCAACAAAGCAATTATTCAGTGCTGCCAACTCATTCTTTTGTCAATGCCGAATCAGTTTTTAAGTAGTCTAAACTTAATTTCAGTTGGCTTCAAAAGCTAAGCCATGTTGAACAAACTTAATTTCCCACAAGCCAAATTATTTTTTTTTAAGTACGCTAGACTTAATATCAGTTGGCTTTTAAAAAATTGGGCATGTTGAAAAAACTTCATTTCTTAAGTGCCAACTTAAATTGTTAAGTATGCTATACCTAAAATTAGTTGGCTTTTAAAAGCTTATGCTGAACAAACTGAACTTCCAAATAAGATTTTTAGTATAATCTGTGGTTATTCACAATAATGCAATACTCACAACACTGAAAAAAATCTGTTAAATTTGATTAATTTAACGAAAATGTGGGCATGTAAGTGTTGAAGTACAACACATCAATGTCAATCAAGTGAAGTCAGCTTTATTGCCAGTTTCTTCACAAGCACAGGTCATACAAGGAAATTGAAATTATGTTTCTCTCTATCTCTCTAGCCCTGTGTTATGTCGTAGTAGTGTAGTACTATGGTAGTTAACTTTTAAATGACAATCACAGCGCATGCATCATGGGACTAAAGGCTTTCTTGTAGTCTGTGTAGCTTCTGTCCACACAGTGATGCAGCTGGAAAGGATGGTCCAACAACCTGGAAAGCAGAAGGAGATTTAAATATGACCACAACAACCTAAATCAAGTAAATAGAAATGCAGTGCTGGAGAAGTCACTGAGAAGCTCACCTGTGATGTACTCATCTTGCTGTAACTGAGCTGGGAGGTTAGCATTGCCATTCAACAGGAGCGGCACTGAAAGTGTGGGAGAGAAGGTTAGGTTGGGAAATATGGTTTAGACTACGTCCACTGTGATCCACCTTCAGACACACCTAAAGGACAAGTGCACTATTTTTAATATTTATGGGCTGACATATTTGAAAGGTTTGCCCCAAGGGCCTTACATATTCAACACATGGTCATTATGCACTCTGAATTTTGTACACTTAGTGCTTGTTGCATGCATTGCCAGTGGGAGTAGATAAGTGACACATGCAACCTGAAATTGTTTTTTTTTTTTTTTTTCACAACCTCTCCCAGCCATAACGGTCCTAAGACTTTATTAACAGCGAAAACATTTTCTAAAACCTCACCTGCTCCTATGTGAAGGGACCATAGTGGTGGTGTAAGTCATGCTTCTTTGTTCCACTCTGAAAGGTCATGGGTTGGATGCCTAACAAAGCAGAATAAAAAAAAGTAATAACCATTCTGGACTTGGCTTGTTTTAAAGTATGGCTACATGACAATGGAAATTACGCTACCGGTCATGGTTGGTATGTGAGCGACCCAGATGCAGCTAACAGCGGTCTGTTTACAGAGACAAAAAACTGTAATGTTTGAGTTGACCAATGCAATGTCATCCTATTTTCAATGACCAAATAAAAACAATACAGATCACCCATAAGCCGGGCCATCCCACAAAAATGGCTCCGAAAATGTAGCTAACAACGAAACACAGTTTATGTGACCACAAATTTATCGCCGAGAAATACAGGGTGACGTTTATCTTCCTAGGTTACCATTGAGCTACCATGCTTATTACTACGACACTTACTTTAATGAGGAGGGCGGAATATATCAGTTTCTCGAAGCTCTCAAACTACCACAGTATTATAATGTTTTTTTGTGTTTGCTACTCTCTTTATGCAGGCCTCGTCTCATGTTATAAAGTGGGACTAACAATTAACAAGACCTGCCTCTAACCCTCCATACAGCTAACATGCTAACTTGTTAACAAGCTAACAAGGATACCGGTAACTCATTTACCAACCATGACACATAAAAATAGAAACCTGACAACAACCTGTCCTCCGTGAATTCAAAATGAAAGTAGCTTACCTCTGAAAAAAGTGAAGTTTTACTGTGCTATTGTTTAGTTTGTTGTCGTATAGCTGCTGGTGGTGGTGGTGATAACGGCAGTTGTATCCAAGGCAAACACAGAGAAGCACTTATTTTCGGTAGCTTCAGTGAAGGGAAAAACACGTTTTGATCTCGGTCCTTGTATCTAAAGTGTTATGGGTCCATTCAGCCACTTTAGCAGATTGAAGAATGGTAAACAAGGGGGAATGAAATATTTTAGAAATAAGAGTGAAGAGGGCACGAATTGCTGTTCAACAGTCACGTTTCTCCCACTTGATCGTCGTCAGAACCGGTCCTGGGCAGCTTTTTAATTTGACGTTCAACGTCTTAAGTTCTGGCGACTTAATTCAGAGCTGTTGTTGGGAGGACAACTGCATATTTGTTTGAAATAGATGCTTTTTAAAGTAAGGTTAGAATTCCAATAACTTAAGTTTGCCAGACTCCTTAAATTAAATGATAAACTAAATAACTGATGTAATTACAGAAAATGCAGCATTTATGTTACAAATTGTGCTTATTTTAGGTTTTGTGAACTAACCACGTGAATTATTTTTTAGAGTGTATGTTTCGGTTTTGTGCGCGCGCGTGTGTTTGTGTGTGTGCATGCACAAGCCTATCTGAAAGTGACAGCAGATGTTTGTGGCAAGCGCTGAAACGAGCATACAGAAAGTATATAGCCACATCAGAGAGGTGTCAGCAGCGCTAATCAGCAAGGGGGAGCTTAAAGTCATCTTTAGATGTGCCCATTCACATGCTACTGCAACTAACTACACATAATAATTCTATGGCAAGACACTGTGGCCAGTGTCACAAGGTTTCATTAACTTGAGGTTTTTTAAAATGATAGAATGTACAGAGCTGCCTGTAACATGAGAAAAACAGAAATGACTTGAGACAACTATTACACAAACAAGAGTGAACTTTAAAGGAGAAATCCGGTGTGATTTGGACCTGGACTGTACTGGAAGATGTTACTGAGTACAAACATATATCCAATGCCCACCTCAATTCACCCCCAGCATTACACATTAAGCCGTTTTTAGCCGAAGCTTTCATTACACTTCTAGCTATAGGGGCACAGCTTTGCCTATGCAGCTAAATCGCTATTTTACACCATTAACCAGGTTCAAAGCAACTCCACACTTCACTGGTAGACTTCTGAGGGCCCTGACATCTTGAAATTAAATCATGATAAGTCGATTGACGAGCTACAACCTTATAAATGTCTTTGGTCAAACTATTTGAAGTTTCATCATTTGGTGGTGCTTTAGTGCTAATATATGTAGACAGTCACCATATATATAGCTGAAATCCAAGCACATCTACAGAATATAATTTTCAATCTGTTCCACTGTCCTATCTGTTCGTCAATCGACTTATTCAATTCAATTCAATTCAATTTTATTTATATAGCGCATTTTTACAAAAGGCATGTTACAAAGTGCTTAACACAAGAGGCCCATGAGCAACAGGGGCAAGGAAAAACTCCCTAGCAGCGTTTTTGTTATGGAAGAAACCTTGGGCAGTTCCGACGGCTCAAGGGGCTAACCCAACTGCCTAGGGCAGGTTTTCAGTCTCTCAGATGGTGAGTAGTCCACTATTATTCCATCAGATACATTAGATAAATTATTATCGTGATTTAATTTCAAGATGGCGGTGACCACAAAATTCTGTGAAGGTACTGTCTGTATTTATGGTTTTTTAAATAAAGTACCTGTTTACTTTCAAAGTTCTCATTGTCTTGTTTTAAATGTCAGGGCCCTCAGAAGTCTACCAATGAAGTGTGGAGTTACTTTGAACCTTGTTGCCACCACTTCCTGCCATTCACACCCTGTTACACACTGGTTCTTTCTCTTCTAGCCGAAAATGGATAGAATGGATAGTTCATGCTTAATGCTTTATTCTGCTGAATTTAACTAACACCAACCCTTTGAAAAAAGGGCAGTAAGAGTCTGAGTCACGCAAGCGAGCTGGCATTTGCCAGGCTCAGCGTGACGTCAGAGGTTATAATAACCCCTGCTTACTTCCGCTCTGCCTCTTTTGCGATTTCATGCGCACACTTCCCGTGTTTTGCTGATTGTTAACTATTTTCAACCCGGCTTTAGCCCACACAAATAGCTTTTTTCAAAGCTCGAAGAAAGAAGATGTCCAAGCTTACCAAATCTTCCTTAAGATCGCTTGGATGGCTTCCCTCCTTCCCCGCTGCCCGACCTGCTCCCGGGTGGTGGCTGTCTGATTTGCCTCGGAGCCAGCCGGCATTCGAGGTACCCAGATGGGCATCACACTTCCTCTCAGTCAGGGCACCCGTGTGTCTCTTTACACGCTGAAATGGTGCATCTTCAGTGCATGGCGCGTAAACTGGGGCTGTGACCCGCTCGTTTGCCCTATTGCCGATGTGCTCGCTTTTCTGCAGCACATGCTTGACCAGGGACGCTACGTGGCCTGGCTAACGCACCTTTTGTCCCTCTGACGGGCATCAGTCTGAAGTTACTTTTGCTGAAGACTGCTCTTCTGCTCACTTTGGTGTCTGTTAAGCGCGTCAGTGACTTAGCTGCTCTTCAGTAAGTCCTGACTGTTTGGAGTTTGCGCATGGAGATGCCAAAGTCACTCTGCACCCTAAGTCCTTCTCGCGCCCTAAGGTGCTGTCCTCGGATCCCCGCTCGAGAGTTATTGAGCTGTCTGCTCTACCTGAGTCGGGAGGTGCCGTGCCCATTTCCCTGTGCCCAGTCAGGCCATTGCGCGCATACCTGGCACGCATGCAGGATGTCAGGAAGACAAATCAATTGTTCGCCTGCCATGGTGAGCGTGCGCTGGGCCAGCACTTGTCTTATCTCATTGGCTTACCGAGGCTATTAAGCTTGCATACGAGGTGGCGGGTGTTCCTCCACCTGACAATGTGAGAGCCCACTCTACTCGTGGGGTGGCGGCCTCTTGGGCCTTTTAGAAAGGCGTCTCGATACAGGATATTTGCCGGAGCGCTTCTTGGGCATCTGGCAATACATTTGTGCATTTTTACGCACTGGGCGTCACCAGGCCTGGCGTGTCTAAGAGCGTGCTCTCTGCTCCTCTACGGCCTTAGCCTGTGGATCCTCCCAGCTCAGGCCCCTCGTGGGGTGGCACTTTAGGCTTGGTTGTAGTGATCCATTCTATCCGTTTTCGGCTAGAAGTGAAAGAGAAAGTTTCAGGTACTTATGTACCTTCGGTTCTCTGAACAAGAAGCCAAAAACGGATAGCTTCTGGCCTCAAGTGCCAGCGCTGGTGGCAAAAGAGGCAGAAGAGGCAGAGGCGGAAGTAAGCAGGGGTTATTATAACCTCTCTGATGTCACGCTAAGCCTGGCAAATGCCAGCTCGCTTGCGTGACGCAGGCGCTTACTGCCCTTTTTTCAAAGGATTGGTGTTAGTTAAATTCAACAGAATAAAGCATGAAGCATGCATTATCCATTCAATCTGTTTTCGGCTTCTCGTTCAGAGAACCGAAGGTACATAAGTACCTGAAACGATTTCTCATTGAAGTTTTCACAGTGAAACAGTGAAATCAAGGGTACATTACAGTAATCTAGTTCACACCCACAGTCCCTGCAGTCCAAAGGTATCTTCCCCACATGACATTGTGCTTACAATGCAAAATTCAGTTGGCGTTGTTGCATCTATGTAATTGACAGACATGTGACATAATGTCAGAAGTGTCTTGTCATGTCTTGTCTTTTTGGATTCGATCCTTAAACTTTGGCTTTCAAACCAATGGAGTTTGAAGATGTTATCACAATTTGCTGAGTGATTTGGTGTACAGCCCAGGCTCAAACCCGCAACCTCACAACAACACAGCAACCACAGATCGGGAGGCGAACGCCCTAACCAGTCGACTGAAAAGCCCAGGCTCCCAGTCAACTGACTAGGACGCTCTTTAGAGTGTCAGGAGAGAAGCTTTACTAACGTTGTACTCGCACAGCTAGGTTAGCTGGTATCCGTTGCAGTCAACCCCCTAAGCTTCACTCCCATCCGGATCATGGCACCAATGTAACTGAGGTCCTCTTGCGCAGCCCAGGCTTGAACCCGCAACCTCACAACAATACAGCAACATTTGTGTGTTTGTGTTTGACAAATCACATATCACAAAATCTCATCCTATCCGTAATTCTGTTTTCTTTTGACTTCTCTGTAATGAGGTAAAATGGCAGATTGAAGTCAGTTATTGCAATATTTGCACAGCCAAACATGCCTTGTCATGGTTGGTTATGCCACTCATGATTGTGAGATCATTTGTTTATGTATCATTTAACAGAGAGATTTGGAGAAGTGCTTTTCAACAAGAGGCATTGCCATTTGCAAATTAGCAACTTAGGGCCTTTAATTTATTTGCAAAATCTGTGAAGAGAGAAATATGGTATCGTGGTATGTTCTTCTTTCGGTTTCGTAACACCAGAAATATAGCATCCAAATTATGCACTCTCAAGTGTGTCTGACACTATTCTTGTGTGAGTAGATGTACAATGTACGGTGGCCCTGAAGGTTAAAACAACAACATTATAGAAAACACAACAGCAAATTAAAAAACACAACCGCAAATAAAAAAACACTACAGCAAATTGAAAAACACAATGGCAAAAGAAAAAACACAACGACAAAAGAGAAAACACAACGGCAAATCAGAAAACACATTGGCAAAAGAGAAAACACAACAGCAAATCAGAAAACACAACTGCAAAAGTGAAAACACAACGACAAAAGACAAAACTCAACAGCAAGTCAGAAAATACAACGGCAAAAGAGAAAACACAACGGCAAATCAGAAAACACAACGGCAAAACGAAAACACAATAGCAAATCAGAAAACACCATGGCAAAAGAGAAAACACAAAGGCAAAAGAGAAAACACAACTGCAAATAAGAAAACACAACGGCAAAAGAGAAAACGGAAAGGGTAGGTCTCTTCTCAAAATGTCTTGCTTCTGATTGGACACCGAATGAGAGAGAATGTCAACAGCTCATAGGCTACCCTAAAAGGGGTATAGGAGCTTGTGAGCTGAAGCCATACCGTCTATGGCTGAGCCTGTGACTTTGCCCATATAAATAGATATCTATATCTATATTAAGCCTTTATATTAAGCCTTTATTTTTCATTTATAGTATTTTTTAGGTTAGCCTACATCAATAAAACAGAAGACCAAGTCAGACGAGGGTTAGAAAAATAAGGAACAGTTTTATTTACAGTGATGCACATCAAGGGAGAAACAGCATATTTTACATCCACCATGACTTACAGCCTTTTACGCTGCGTTTCCACCATAGACTGTATCCACTCATCGTTCACTTGGCTTCATCAACTGTTTCTGCTGCAACCACTGAGCTACAGCTTAGTGTCTGTAACGTTGGTAACTGTAATGTGTAGCGTTCGGCTAACTTACGTTAGAATGCTTAATTTTGTAAGCTATGATGTTCTATTTGTCTCGATAACATTTGTGTATCACATTAAACACAATCGGACACGATTAAATACAAACAAATAAGTTTTTGTGTAGAGAACTCCTAGGGCGACGCCATATTGTTTGCAATTTTTTCTTTCTCCCGCCCCCATCAAGACTCACAGTTACCGGATTGGTTGCCGCTTTCTGATAGACATTATGAGAAGGGACCTACCCTTTCCGTTTTCTTGACTTGCTGTTGTGTTTTCTGCTTTGCAGTTGTGTTTTCTATTTTGCTGTTGTGTTTTCTGATTTGCCGTTGTGTTTTCTCTTTTGTCGTTGTGTTTTCTGATTTGCCGTTGTGTTTTCTCTTTTGCTGTTGTGTTTTCTGATTTGCTGTTGTGTTTTTCAATTTGAGGTTGTGTTTTTTGACTTGCGGTTGTGTTTTTTGATTTTCTGTTGTGTTTTTTTTTTATTTGCTGTTGTGTTTTTTGATTTGCAGTAGTGTTTTGACCTTCAGGGCCACCGTAACAATGACTATGACTCATGTACAAGAAACACTGGTGGTTACTGATACTGTATGAGTGATATAGGCAGATACCCAGAGCAGCATCTTGTAAGATCATTATCTCCTGATGGGAATGAGTCTATGTTTATGTCATTAATGCTTTTATTACGGCCGGCCAGTGCTCATTGTCTTCAACATAATCAAGTACTGTAGCAAATGTCATTTCTTTGAGATCAGGTTGGTCAGCTCAAAATTTACTTTAATGATGCAAGCAAGTATGCCAACCAATAATTACAACTGTACACAATGTACTGTACAATTGTACAATTTACAATCATACACAATGACAGAGGGATGACAATGCCACAGCCTCAATCATGGGAAAGAGGATGGCATCTATTAGGTTGAGCCAGGTGTGATGACACAGCCCTCTGTGACTTTGACCTTTCATTTAAAGGTAGGGTAGGCAACTTTGTACTGTGTTACTTAAAATCACTTTCACACTGTGATTGTGTGAAATGACACTCAAAAACAAAACAAAAATCACCTGTGAAAAAAACAGGACTGGACTAAAAAAAACTTTCTAATCATTTTAACTGACCTGTCAAAATGGTATTATATGAAGCTGAAATGCAACCCCACCCCCCAACCCCTCTCCTACTCTTGTTCCTGTACTTTGGATGTGTGACATCAGGTGAAAGCCTAAAGAAAGAGGTTTTGTATTTTAAGACTGCATCATAAATCATATAAGATGGCATTTTCTTCTGAATCATGAAATTGGTCACATGATGGCTGTTGTACATTGCTGTGGGTAGATGAGACAGGTAGGGAGCGGAGATCATGATTCACCAGAGGGTTCAACCACCACAGCTCTCACAGTCAGTTGCTCAGTCTGATGCATGTCAGCTTGTAAGGATGTGGTCTCTTGGTCAGGAAAACTTCTCAGTTGCAGAGAACTCTCACCCAGCCCCACTACCTGTGGCTGTGGCTGTGGCTGTAGGTTGCTGAAATGTTCCTGGCACTCCCTAACTCCCCTTTATTTTGTGTTCATTTCTGTGGCTATTTAAGGATCGTTTGGCTTAAATCAATCAACAGCCCCTTCACAGAGTGCTGTATGTACAGTATAGGGAAAACAAAAAACAAACTAAAAAAAAGAAGCAACAAAGATAACTGAATACAATGCAGACAAAAGAGTGCACTAGCTGTAAATTGAAGTCATAGGAAAATCACTTTTGGTTGTGAATCAATTGAACCACAGAGCTAGCAACTTCAGGTAATACATGAAACTGTCTTTCTGACCACTATAAGCATGGAAGAGATGATTCAGTCATTACGGGCAATGTATGAGAATAATGTTGGTTTTGAGGGTGTAAGACATAGGCCCATGGTGGAGGGTATGTGTCATTATGCATTATGTAAACGAGACATGTAATGCATATTATGTTCAGAATTAACATTATTGTCAGTAAGTTATATTTCTTTATTAGTCAATCATAGTTATTATTCACACAGTATTATTATTCTTTATGAGAATGTTTTTATTTTAGTGTGTGGGGGTCTTTGAATGCTTAGAGGGCTTATTAACCACTCTTGTTTATTTCAGTCTCGCCAAATGAACATTTCCATTCTACAGGGTGACTGGTTGCCGTTCTTTTTTTTTTGACAAGCCTCAAGCACTCAAAGCCAACAGTGTGAGGCTTGCAACCCCCTCACTGACCACACAGCTTTCGGATGGCTGGTGAAGGAAACGAGTACCACAAGACCTCGTTTTCTCCTTCCCTCTATCTCAGGCTGCCAGCTCCATCTTCACCAAACCACAGGTGGGCTTTGTGCACTGCCACGGTGTGATCTCAGGACCAACTCTCTGTTTTTTTTTTCAGGCATAACTCTCTCTGCGGTAATAGAACACCAGCAAGAGAGAGAGAGAGAGACTTTCTCATTCATTGTGATAAATACAAAAGTTGTCTATTTTGATACATTTGCAACTGTAGCAGGGTTCAGAAATTAAAAGAATACACACACTTTCTCGCTTACTTAGACAGGTGGATCACGGAGCAGACCCTGCTGCCAGATACATATTTAAATGCCACAAAACAAGGGACAGTTATGAGGTATCACCATCAGAAACAGGCAAAAGACTGGCACACCAAAAACAAACGTGTAAAGAAATCCAGACATGTACACACACACACACACACACACACATACTTTATGCCTTATTGCACTATGCATGTAAACTTGGGAAAATGTTTGTTATGCCAATAAAGCCCACTTTAATTGAAAAAATTTGACTTGAATTGGACTTAGTAAGAGTGTGTTCAGAGACAGGTGGATTGAGTGAAAACCCTCCTCTATAAAAATAGAGAACAGGGTACACGGTGGGCTTTTTTCAAGAATATTTTTTTGTTTTCAACACACTGGTCACACTGTTTTTGTTATTCTTCTCATAGCTTACTTCATAGTGACTAATTGCAGCATTGTCATCAGTGATTTGGTCATGTGTCGAGTTGTGTCACAACTTCTTGACGTGAGAGTTTGTTATGGTATTTATATGCCATAGATGTCACTTTGGTATTGTTGAGTGGCATTGTTGATCTTGTAGGTGTGTGTGTGTGGGTGTGTGGCTTCAGTCGGACAAGTAGAGAGGAGGAGAGAGTGCTCCTGTGGTGGTGTTGCCCATGTCGGCGTGGCCCTTGTGCGTCTTGAGTCTTAGCTTGTGAGGTAGCGCCGCACAAGGATCCAAGCCTGTAACAGCACCTGGCACCTGCTGTTCCCCTTCCTCATCCGAGGCAGCCTGTGGGGGGCCAGGTCTGACTGGCACCGGTCGTCCGCCCCAGGGGCCCCCAGCAGGGGGCGCCAGTAGGGGAGGCAAGAGCAGTGATGCTGGGCTAGCCGAGGATGACCGGATACCTGGCATCTCCAGCAGGAAAGGGAAGGAGCGGCCGAGGGGCTGTGCTTGAGGAGTGAATGTGGAGGACGTAGGGTATGGCAAGATTCTGCTGGTGGTGTGCGGTCGGTGTTGGTAGGAGGGCCTAATGATGGCTGGGATGGCCTGAGGCACATGGGGACCTTCTGCCCGACTCCAGACCAGCTCCTTATCGGTCAGGAGGAGCGCTGGAGGCTGGGGCAGTGGTGGAGGTGGTGTAGATGGAGGAAGATAAGGTGGAGGCAAAGGTGGTAGAACAGGCTGGAGGCTGCATGGAGCATGCAACTGCAAGAGACCCCTGTGTTGAGCCGTCAGGGTTGCTGCTGCTCCCGCGAAGCCGAAGCGCAGCTTCACGTAGGCCAACTCCTCCTGCAGCCGTGAGTTCTCCCTGCTCAGCGCCAGAAGCTGCCGCTCCAGCAGGTAGTCATTGGCCCGCCGTTTCTCCCGCGAGCGCTTGGCCGCCTCGTTGTTTTTGCGCCGCTTCTCCCAGTAAGTGGAGTCCTTCCTGTCCTCCGGGATGAACTCCCGCTTGCGGCGGAAGCCTGTGCCTGTCAGGCTCTGCTCATCCGCAGGCTGGCGGTCGTCCTTCACCATCTCAAATAGAGAGAAAGGGGCTTCCGTTGCCATGGTGGTTTTGAAGGTGTCAGTCTCAGGGCAGGTGAAGGGCAAAAGAGAATAATAATCACGTCTTTTTTTGCTACCTACAGGAAACAGAAGTGAAAAATATGTTTATATCAGTTGCTCATGTGATTGGTGAATGAATTGGTGATGAGTTCTCTGAATCTCTTGCTTTATCATATCTGTTGCTGATGATCTCATCAGGGTAAAGCTATGGTCAGACAAAATGTAACTAAGAATGTTAAGTATTAAGCATTACAAGATGATTTCTTCATAAATACTGCAGGGTGATGTAGTTTATTTTGCAAGACTTGCAGTGGTCTCCCTCCTGCTGTAAAATCATAATTATTAGATCAGAATCATAATTATTAGATCAAAAAATCTTTTGGATGTAATAAACTGGTCCACCCATAAATAACTTATCTTCATCCATATCTTTATTGAGTCCAAATGTGCAATCTCTAACAGTACAAGCACTGACAGAATCAAAATGTTACATATCAGGCTAATGTTGGCCATATTTTAGTGGAATGTTCAGTGTTGTAGAACCAGGACCTGTCACTCGTTATGTAGCGGTTCCCTATTAGCCATTCTTACACCCATGGGGTGCTTCACATTACACTATTTAGTAACTGTAGTCTGTGACCCTGTGAAGAGTTTTGCCGTTGAATCAGAATTCATGGTAACTTTCACATACTTTACTGAGGTAGGGCCTACATGGAATTGTACTAAGAACATAGCTGGCACCTTGAAACCTTACCATTTTTTCATTGAAATTATGACTCAAGAGGAAATGGACAACATAATGCTTTGTTGTATAAGGTTTCAAAATCATTGTTAGTGTTTTACAGAACTACTGTTACTGTAATGTTTCTTCAGAGGTGAAAATGCCACAGGTTAGACAAGCTTAGCGATTTAGTATCTGTACAACTAGGGTCTGTCCCTGCCTATTTCTAAGAAATAATAGTGGTAACTGGCAAGTATTTAAAGAGTAACAAGTCATTGTTCAAAAGTTATGAACCATGGCCTGTCATCCACTTCAAATAATGAATGAAATTCAGTCCTTCCTTTCTAATGTCATGCAGCAAACAATCAAGCAAAGATCTGCGAGAATTTCACATTAGATATGCAAATATGCATTACAAGTATCCTGACAGACAGTATATATGAAGACAGACGAACATAACTAAATAAAGAAACCAGACAAGCATACTTGATCTGATAATATACCACTGCTGTATTGAATAACCATTTCTTCACTTCCTGTGTTATGACTTAGTCAGACCTTAGACTAGCCTTATGGTACCATGGTTAGGAAGATCAGGCTTGTGGCCTTCATTCATTATGTAAGCATCTACTGTTTGATGAGTTAGCCTGGTGTTGGTTTCCATTTCTCTTATGCCTGTCAGATTAACATAGCCTCCTTGAATGTACTGTATGTGATTGATGATGTCCATGATGTGCCGAAAATGTCTCAATTAGAACAAAGTCTGTTGTGGTCTCATGCCGAATCCACTAGCTATAGTTCTGTGGCACCATTTGAAACATTTAAAACCTTTTCAAACCCCAGACTAAATGTTTCTCTGAATCATTTTGCCTGAGTCATTATTATACTAATAATCTCTCTCTCTCTCTCTCTCTCTCTCTCTCTCTCTCTCTCTCACACACACACACACACACACACAAATACACACACAAACAGAGAATCCTGCAGATCTATGACATACCCTAGATCTCAACCTGTCCTGTGATTTATATACATAAGCTACACAATAAAGACCTAAAACTGCCTCAAACACAATGAATAGTGGTTTAGTGGTTTACTATATCTTCAATCTCAAGTTTCCTTTAATCAATGTGACCAAAGAATCCACCTTTCATGACACTGCCCAAGCTGTAAAAGGCAAATAAAGACATACTGGTCAATGACAAATCAAGCCATTAATATATCAGATTTGAACCATGAACAATAAGCTTCAAGTCACCTTATTGTCATTGTTGTTTAACCATAGTCTTGCTATCTGAGGTGTGGCAGACTCTTGATCTCAATCTCTATTTGTCATTTATACACTCATACAGACGTGTGCAAACCCTGCATCCTCTGTGTTAAACCTAGAATCCACATGATTGTAATGATTAGAGTCATATTAGGTAATGATACTTTGTACCCTGTAATCACATGGTGTGGTATCACCTTTCACATCTAAAACCTTCACCCCCTCTCTCTTGCACCTAGAATTGGCACTCTAATCCTCCTCTTGCCAACTAGAGCCATTCTTGCTTCAGATTTTATCCTCTAGTTTGAATGGTAATGGTGGTCTTCTTGTAAGTCACTTTGGATAAAGTTCCTGCAAAATGCATAAATGTAAACGTAAATGTAAAACTAAACTAAACAGAACTTGGAAGAGATGGAAAATAACACAAGAAAGACAATGGTGAATCACAGACTAAGAAGCAATTAAAAGTACAATTAAAAACAAAAACATACAGTAACACATAACATTCTCTCCACCTCCTATCAATAGAAAGACCTGACAACCCCCTATATTGTGCCACTCCACCCCTACATACAGCACTCACACAGCACACCCCCAACCTTTACAACTCCGTATTAACTCCTTATTAGCCCCTCAAACCCAAAATAAACACAGATTATCCTGCGTTGCAATAACCCACACAGGTGCACCAATCAACATACACACAGTATAGTAAGTGCCCCATATCTCCCACTTGACTCCAGACCCCACCCCCCCTTTCAAAATCAACTCGTTAGGGCCACTGGTAGCCTTTGAGTGAACTGTTGGTTTAGTTTGGGTCACTGGGACTGCTGCATTTTGTATGACTTGGAGTAACAATAGTTGGAAGACCAGGTGAGAAAAGGCTCATTTTCAAAGCTGATATAATGCTATCAACAATGTTATCAATCACCCCATGAAATTCCTACATGTACAGTACATTTATTGTTTCATTAAAGCTTCAAGAAGGGTGTTTTTCATACAAAGGGTCCTGGCAGAGTTGTGAGTGGTCTTTTCATGTGCTTAGATCACTAGGTGGTGCCCCTGTCTGTTAGCAAGAATCAAACTTGTGGGAGGCAATGTTCCCTCTAATATTTTATGTGTCTGAGCGAACCAAGTGTGTGTGTTCCTGAGCACACCGAGGAGCATCAGATGTGCATGATGTGGCCAAAACACCAGCCTATTACACCAGTTCAAAATCTTGGATCAAAGCAAGTTCCATGGCTTATTAAAAGAATCAAATTATTAAATGTAAAATATACAATTACTCAGTTTTTATTAGCCTTTCTGCTACCCTTAAATTATCTAGTAGCAACAGAATTTAATTCTTAATATTCATGAATTAAAAATCTTAAAGCCTCTATGTGTAGGATTTATCTTCTATTTATCTTCGTCTTTTATCAAAAATATATTTTTTATTTTAAAAATATAATGTAAAACGATGGTAATTACCTCCATGAATAAATTGTAGTGTAAACTTGGTAATTTCCATTTATATATAGATATGGCTGGGGACCAAAGAAGAATATCCATTTTGCGCCGCCATTTTCAAAAGTACGGGTTCTTGTAGGAGAGAGCAGTATCATATATTCAGCTCCGCCTTTCGCGTTTCCGCTCAGAGACTGAGTAGCAGAAACTGAGATAAGAGCGAGCGAACGAGCGAGCGAGCGTTCGGCCTCCGTAGCAAGAAATTAGGATTGTGGGAAGGGGAGGGCTAATACATTTTATTCAAACGTATGCAGTATACCACTTCGCCGATAGATGGGGAATTCTGATACGATCCTACACATAGAGGCTTTAAAGCCACTATGTGTAGGATTTATCTTCTATTTATCTTCGTCTTTTATTCAAAATATATTTTTTATTTTAAAAATATAATGTAAAACGATGGCAATTACTTCCATGAATAAATTGTAGTGTTCCCGTAAACTTGGAAATTTCCATTTATATGTAGATGTGGTTGGGTACCAAATGAGAATATCCATTTATTCTTTTATGAAGACCATGGGAAATGAGGACTGTGGGAAGGGGAGGGCTAATACATTTTATTCAAACGTGTGCAGTATACCACTTCGCCGATAGATGGGAGAAATTCTCATACGAAAAAATAAAACTTACACATAGTGGGTTTAATAAATGTCACTAGAATTTGCACAAATGTAATTTATTAAAATTAAAATTTTGACCTTATCACGTCTATCCTTCACTACCAGTAGCCAAACTGCTAGTTTAAAAACATGTTTGAGTAGCGTGGCTGTAGTTAGGCTATATTCTGAATTTGGTAGCTTTTCAGTAGTTTAGCCATTTTTTGGCCATGTAGGCCTAGTGTTGTAGAGCAGTGGTTCCCAACCTTTTTCTTCAGGGACCCATATTTTTATTGTAAGCTTTGGTGACCCCCCCCACCCCCTGCACGAGCGCCCGCACGAGGAGTCACGTGATACGCTTCCTGCGAAAACTCATTTCATTTTTTTCCCCCTCAATTTGTCTTAGTTCAAAAACAGAATAAATGTTTGATGAAGCACTTAAATTTTGTTGCTTCTATGCATATATTAATTAAATGCTTTGTCATTTTTTCAACATGGGCTATATATGGTATTAAAATTAAACCCCTTAAAATCAAGAGGGCTTCGCGACCCTCCATGGAGCTTTGGCGACCCATAGTTTGGGTCGCGACCCATAGGTTGGGAACCACTGTTGTAGAGCATTTGCTCACAGCAACAAATATCTAGGCCGTTATGTAGGACGCATTTGATGCGTCAGTGGTGCCATAATTAAAAGTACCACATGTGTAGTTAAACTGCTTCTGTCATATTTTTATAAATTAACTTGCTACACTTGGTCTTCGGGTAGCTTTGTAGTGAAGCTTCATCTGGTGCTGACACGGATTCTAACGTTAATGTAAATGAAACATTGCTCTGATATTAAAGTCCTTCTCGTTGATGTGACCCAGGCAAAACAAACGCCCAATTTACAGTGGCAGATTAACCGCGACTCTTATGGGCAACAAGCAGACCGGTGTGCAAGTCCTAGTGCTGTTTACAAGCTGATTGAGTGGGAGCGGAGTCACACAAGAAACGGCTTCAGCAGTCAACTTGAGGAGCCGTCTTGGTGCTAGTGCTTGACCCTGTTTAGTGTTTACTATAGTGTAACATTGTTTTAGGACGGTAAAAACTGCTGGCGACACAAAATTGCCTTTTGAAAAAGTGTAGCCGATATGTGCCCAACCTCCCAAACAACGTCCGTGCGCTGCATAGGCCTATATTTTGCGCTGAGGATGTGCAAGCAATTGCGATTGCGTAAGCGCGCAGCTTAGGTGATGGCTTTGGTTTTGAGACATCCTGAACATAACATAGTAGTGCCTTTACCACTTTATGTAATAATGTAATACAGGAGAAATAGGTGGGTCAGCAAATCAATTCACGAAGGTAGGTGTTGTCCTACAATATAGGGGTGGATGGGACTTGGTTCCATCCAACACTCCATTCCAGATCTCAATCCAGAACTCACAAACAACTACCAGCAAATGCACCAAAATAAACAACAGAAACATATTAGGCATTGACAAAATGTTAGGCATGGTTTTGAACTAATCAGTGATGATGCACACAGAGCTTATTATGCCTATTTGGTGCAGAAACTGAATGATACTCCAAGGGGGGCATTTACTATGCAAATAGACGTATAACTAAAGTTTTTTTTCTTACAGCATTGCATTCTACAGTACAACAATAAGAACAACTAGAAAAGCAGCTATGACTATGCAAAAAATCAGACACTGACAGAATGCTGGCTGATCACGTTTCTCAGACAGCAAAATTTTACTGCTGAACTACCAAACGAGCAGCACACGCCTCCTGTGATCCATG
>JAGFZM010001940.1:241584-270828 GCA_017657215.1 Limnothrissa miodon
ACTTCCCCTCTCTTTGAAGATATTCACAAGACTCACACAAGACATGGTTCTAGCGTTTGAGATATTTGTGAAGTTATGTTCAGTCTTATTTTATCAATTTCTCTGAAAAAAGATGCAAACTTATTGCATTTATCAACTGAGAGCAGTTCAGGTGCTAATTGTGATGGTGTATTTGTTAGCTTCTCAACTGTACAAAATAGTTCAAAATAATACAAAGATGATCAGATAATTGTTTGTTTTTATGCATTACTTATGTCTATGCAACAAATACTGTGCATGAGCCATGCCGTGTTTCATATGCAGTTTCACATGCCTTGGAATTTAAATTTTTTATATTATATTAAAAAATACAAAATATTGCAGAGCATTTTCAACTATGATGAAAGATTTCTGAAAAAAAAAATGGTGTCATGAAAAGCAAGTCATATTTTAAAAGGATAAAACAAACCCTCTTATTAACCTTTTTCTCCTTTTACACAACTTTCTTTTTTCTGTCAGGAAACAACTTGATCTAACTTTTCAGCTTAACTTATTAAGGAATACATACAGTATTAAGGAAGGGATAATGTGTTGCCATATGGATTGCTGTGTAGCAGTCAAATAAATACTAGTTGTCAATAGGGGAAATCACACAAGGATAAAGGGAAATACCTGAGAATCTACTAGTTTCAATACTACTGTATAACCACAAGCACAAACAGACATTTCTTGCAAAGGAAAGATTCCAGTGCATGGGACCACAATGCAGTGTTCAGTGTTGAACAATTCTGCAAAATCTTCACCAGCTTGTTCTACTACTATAGCAATATTAGATATAAGTGAAATGACAATCTGTGATATTTTCGTTATTTTCTAATTATTTGATTCATGCCACCACACATAGCTTGTGTAGTTTAAACTGATTTACATGGTTTTAGTTGTGTTAAATGTGTCTTAATACACCATATTTGCTATGTGCTATGTGTATTTAGGCAGTGCAGTTTTGGGGGACATCTTTTTATTCCTACATTTTAAGAATAGTCAGTCAGCAGTAGCCAATGTACTGGAGCTACTTAGCCATCAAATGTATTGCATAGTGTTCAAATCAGTTGTATAGTGCACAAATCTAGGTAATAAATTTCACATTATAACAGTGAAGATTTTTTAAATTTATGTCTTTATTCTCTATTTAACCTTCAAACCCATTTAAAGGACTGGGAACTATATGCTTTCTTAACACAGCTGTCAATTACTACATTAATCTGATTGGACCGATGAACTAATAATAAACTACATGTGTACACTGTTACCCATTTTATCGCTTGTTGGAATTTTGTCACTTCAAACTATTGACAGTGTTATTGCCTACAGTACTGTGTATTCCCTTAAGATTATTCCATGAATAACTATACTTATCAATGACCTTACCTGATTGATTTCTAAAAAGTTTCAATAATCACAGGAAATCACAGGGATGTACTGTGAGGGGAAAACCACTGCAAACCAGCCTACTTTTGAAAGAAAACCACAGCAACAAACAGCCTTATGAGGCAAAGGAAACTTTCCATTGGTACCACAAGGCTGTACCGGTTCAAGCAATCACTACAAAATCTTTATGTGTTAGTTATAAACTAAGAATGAAAAAAGGGAAAAAGGAGAATGACAATGGGCAAAAAGACTGTCAGATTGTAATATGCGAATTGGCTCCTAAATGATCATTACCAAATGTTGCATGCTTTTTGAAGGAGTGTTTTAGACTGACAACATATGTAATTTTACAGCATTTTTACACCCATAAACTTATACATATGACAGCAAATTTCCTTGAATCTTAGTATTTCAGCATTAAGGTTATTGCGTCTTTTCATGTTGTTTTATATATAAATGTGTGATCTACAAATTTTGATAAAATAGTATTTTGGATTCTCAGGACACCAAAATAGTGAATCACCTCAAACTTGACCATGCCACATGGGGCCGGTAAAACCTGGTGGGTATGTAACCCCTCCAAGCTCATAAAAGTTATTTACTATTAGGGTCTCCAGCTGTTTTTTTCACCCCTGTGCTTGCACAAATAGTTATTTTAAAGAATATTATTTTAAAATTTTTTAAAAATATTATTTTAAAGAATTCAAAAATTCAAAATGAACACATGTTGAATTACCCTTAACAAATACAGCTTTTAGTTATGCAAATGTACAGCAATTGCAAAGCACAATTAAAGTTATATACTTACAAATCTATTTCTAAGTATATAGTAAGTAAATCTATAACACATGTGCAAACCAAATACTTTTTGTGGATAACCCCCTGTACATTTACACATATTAATGAGACGATTCTACTCATTAATATTGTGGAGATATTGAATTCTATATTGAATTGATGAAAAGTAGCCTAGATCTACAAAATCAATGGTCCACACATTTTCCACTGCAATAAGAAATAACAAATCATAAAAAAAGCTAATTTTTACCCATTAAGCAAAAAACTAAAACCTTTAAAAAGAGAATAAAATAAAGCATACATCTCTCAAACCACACAATTAATTGTTTGCATTAGCAATTGTCAGTACTCAAATACCTTTTAAGATCAGTTGAAAGTGAGCAAAATTTTCCTGAGAAATTCCTCTGCATGTGGAGCTTTTGGTATGGGGCCATGTCAGGGTCTGTGAGGGGAAGACAGAGTGACAAGGGCATGCTGGGGTAAAGTGAAGGTGGGTAGAAGTAACTGGAGCTCCAGGGAACCAGGAAGCCATCATGAAGCGTAGTTTGCCCCAGTCGAGGAAGCAGGCAGCTGGGGCTACTTGGATTCGAGGAATGGAGGGAGTGTGGTGGAGGGATGGCTTGTAGGTGAGGCTGGAAGGCCTTTTGTATTGAGGCTGCAGCAGCTGTCTCTTCCCCTGACGCTGGATTGTCATTGCTGGAAGAAACTTGCTGCTGGGCAGCCTTCTCTGGTTTGGATGGAACCCCTGCTGAAGACTGGCCTTGGCTGGAGGACCTGAAGATAAGCTCTTGCAGGCCAGGAGGAGTAGCACAGGCCCCTCTCTGAGGGTGGGCCAGGGAGGGAAGCAACGGCGGGGACCCGGGGAAGACGTTGCTGTCTGAGCTTCCCTGATAAATACCCAAAGGACTCTGAGACAGGGCCAAGCAAGATATCTTTTCAACTGCCCTGCTTCTTGGGCCCTCTAGCATAGGCAGACAATTGCCCTTGAAGCCCCAGAGTGCAGACGGTGGTGGGCACTGTATGGCAGCAGTAGCAGCAGCAGGCAACGGGAAGGGACGGACAAGCTCAGGCTCCCTGCCCAAGTGTGTGTGGCACTGCAGGCTTAAAACCTCCGCACGGAGCTGGGCGTTCTCCTCACTCAGCGCCAGCAGTTGGCTCTCCAACATGATGTCATTGAGGCGCCGCTTCTCTCGCGAGCGCTTGGCCGCCTCGTTGTTCTTGCGCCGCTTGTCCCAGTACAAGGCGTCCTTCCTGCTGACTGGTGTCATCTCTCGCTTGCGCCGAGGGCTTGGCATCAGCTGGCTCCTGAAGGGCCGCAGCCTTAGCATCCGTCTTGACAGAAGAGAGGGACCTGTCAGAGAAACAAGCCTCTTTGAACTGGGTAGGTCCTCACTCCAGCTCCTCTCCACATTAGGTGATGGCAAAGGCGCACTTGCCAGGTGATCAGTACTGCGCTGTAGGGTACTCATGGGCCTAGTGGCAAGAGGAGGAAATGGAAATGTCAAAACACAGGCAGGTGCCCAGCCACACAAATATGATTTCAAATATGATCAATAAGTCTATGAGTTTGCATTACGTGATGGTAACATGGTGCCTGTGAAAATGTGATTTGTCTTCACTGGCTCTTGCAGACAGTCAAGAGAGTATTTTTATTGCAGTAAAAGCAAAGTACGTTGTTTTATAAAAAGGTTGCATAGGGCCCTGTGAAGGTTTCAGTCCACAAGTTCACAAGTTACCTACTATCTTCAGAAAATAATTTGAAATAACATATTGCAGGGCACCAAAAACTCACTTGCAAGAGGGTTATGGTTTCAGAGTAAGCACACTAATGAGATTGATGCTAATGCTGATAAGGAAATACTTGTGATGAAGAAGTACAAATATGGAGCATATGTCGGCTGAGGTGTTAAGTTCTGTGGTGATCTGGGCCCTTCCTGCAGTGTGACACAAAGACCAACACAGCAAATACAAATACTCTAATAATAAATGGTATGCTTAAGTCCTGTTTTAAACTAATGTGCTTTGAAAAAGTATAGGTTACACTGAAACTTGTCAAATTATTCTTGCAATTAATCTAATTATGCTTAGTTTAACACACTTTATAAGACTTCATTCTGGTGGCCTATTTAGCATATTAACTATTTTTAAGAGAAATGTTAATTTTCTTGCTATGGGGAAAACTGTTAATATTGTAAGTTAATTTTGTCTAGAGACGACTTATTTTTGAGGTCTTCAAAGCCATTTTGTCCTATACTCTAAATATTAGGCTATTACCACGCTAGACTCAATCTACAAGAACGTATTGACAATAATGACAATGTAGAGTGTCTAAAGGGACGTAAAGATAACTTCCTTTTTCAGAAATGAAGGTTGCATAAAGCTACTGTACCCGTGTGGCGCTGTCTTGAAGCAGGGTGCTGAAGAGCTTCTTTCAAAGTGTCAGACACGCGCGAAAGCCAACAAAAAACTGTCTCAGTCGAAATATGAAACGATGAAAGAGATCCATCTCTTCTCTATGTTGAACGTAGGTATCCGCCCTCTTAATGCGAAAAGAAGAGGTAGGGTAAAGTGCCGGAAATCTAACCAAAAAAGTTGTGATTTGGGTCAAGAATTAGACTTTTCACGTCAGTCACTGACATAGCCTAGCCCCTGCCTGTGATTGACTACGGTAAGTGTTTGCCCACCAGTTTAAAGCTTGTAGCCTAACTATATAATGATCAACGCAGACATAAATCTACGAATAACAACTGAGTGATATGAAGGACCAGTTGTCTGAATATGGCTATTTACAGCATCTTGTGCATACAGTAGGCCTATTATCAATTTGTTTGCCTTTCTTTTCAAATGCGCACAAGCCAGGGTTGGTGAAATGAGGTGGACTCGGGGCTCCCAACTCAAATGCAGAAATGCATATGCATAATCGGTGGTCTAAGTTGCATCGAAAAGGAGGCCAAGATGTCAACTGGTTGTGAAAATGAACGGATGTGGTGGTGGCGATGAGGGGGTATCCAGGGGAAGGTTTAGGTCGCTGCATTTGGGGAGAGGGGAGAGGTGATGCGAATGAGCTCGAGCAGCCGTCGGTATACCTGCCCTGATTCACCCTCTGCTGCCCTCTGATCGTCGCTAATGACTCATCACAGCCTGCAGCTCCTTAGAGGACATGGTGAGCTGCCTCTGCATTGAGACCGTGTGCCGACATGCCCATAACCGCAAGAACAACAGCTTTGGAATATACCTTTGGCAGTTACAGCGACTTTTTCACTTTCAAATTGCATTGTTTTGTGGGCAGAAAAGACAATAGGAAAATATCATTAAAGTTGTCCCTCTTGAGAAAGGCCTACAGAATGTCTAACCAGAGCCTGCTGTCTCAACTAGGTTAATGGTTTCCCATCAGTTTACAGTAAAGCTATGTGTGCTACATTTGATCCTGCTTACAAACCACTTCCTGCATTTAAGCTTTCATACACATGGTTATGTTTGGAAGTGTGTTGTTGAAAATCATCCAAACAAATAATAAGTAAGCAGGCAATAAGGCACGCTTAATCAATTCCTCTTTTTAACAGCTTGACTCACAATTTCACAAATAGCCTATGGTAGCCTATGTTACATTCAGTAATACATAAAGTGATGTATTGGTGATATCTACTGGCGCATGACACATTTTTTCCCTCTTGTAGCCTAGGTTAGCCCAAGTTGGCCTACAGTGAGGTATATCATTATGGGCAAGGGCGTCCCCTTGTCTTGTGTTAAAGAATGACTGTACTGGTATATTACTCAACAAGAATGTTTGTGTTTTGACAATGTTTATTTTCCGTATTGGAATTATCTGACAGATACCCCCCTCAGCCGTGGCTGTGCTCCACATTGATGGTAGGCATCGATATGTGCTTGTGGGACTTTGCTGGGGCCCTGCTTGGCACGCCACGCCTCTACTCCACTTGAGTGGGCTGTAATGTGTGGGAGTTGTCATGTCCTCTGCACACCTCCCGGTGGGAAACTCGGCCCACCTCAGCTCTGGAAAGCGTATACTTGGTATGGTTCTTGCTTTTGGGCTGGTGGTCTTGCTGGCCTCCCTGCATCAAGTCAGAGGTGAAAGGCTTCTTCTTTTTGAGCTCTGGTGCTTTGGTGCAGTTCTGAGTGGTGGGCTGCATGCAGTAGTGCAATAGACAATAGGCTGTTCAGGTTTGTTAAATCTCCATCAATGGCATGGAACTTGATTTGTCGCTTGATTTGTCCACTGTCAACAGTCCCATGTGTTCAGTGGTTCCATAATCTGATAAACCAACATGAACCAACCACGAGAGAGGGGTGTAGAATGTAGCAAAATAAAGTAACAGGTCTAAGATGTGTAAGTCTAAGATGTGCACATTCTTGTCTTCAAAATTATGCTTTTTCTTTCAGGAGTAGATGCACTGCTGAATGATGATGAGGGTCTCCTATGTTGGGCCATGCACATTGTGGAGTGGTTGTTTAGTTTCATCAATGTACAGATCTGGAAAACAACATGGAGGTCCACTACGTACAGTACCTGGATTATCTGAGAAACTACAACAACATCCCAATCTACTTCAATTCAGTTCAATTCAATTCCATTTTATTTATATAGCGCATTTTTACAAAAGGCATATCTCAAAGCGCTTAACACAAAGAGGCCCAATGAGCAACAGGTGCAAGGAAAAACTCCCTAACAGCGTTAGTTTGTTTTTACTTGTTATGGTAAAGGAAGAAACCTTGGGCAGGTCCGACGGCTCAAGGGGCTAGCCCAACTGCCTAGGGCAGGTTTTCAGTCTCTCAGATGGTGATTAGTCCACTATTATTCCATTAGGTACACATTATAAGAAAATTGTGGTATAAATAACATAATATAGGAGTTCCATCATAATCCCAGGATATAGTCCCATGTCATTAGGAGCAGTCAAGCCAGGGGCCAGCTGGAGGCTGTATCAATCATGTCAGGGTCATCAGTGGAGCTGAAAGCAGCCCGCCCAGGAAGCCAGAGATGCAGGATCAGGCAGTGGAAGGCAGGGGTGATCCT
The DNA here is from genome assembly GCA_017657215.1 of Limnothrissa miodon. NCBI lineage: Eukaryota > Metazoa > Chordata > Actinopteri > Clupeiformes > Clupeidae > Limnothrissa > Limnothrissa miodon. Next base: position 248,825 of record JAGFZM010001940.1, read on the forward strand.
CAGCAGGGAGGCAGTGGCATGGACCGTGGAGTTGGTTGAGGACCATTTAGGCTGGCCGGATCAAACGTTGGAAGAAGGTCCTCAGCAGGATGGCATGTTCGGTGGGGTTGGTTGGGTAACCAGGAGGCAAGAGGTGCAGGGTCAGGCAGTCGAAGGCAGCGATGACTCACTTCAGGGTGGTAATGGCATGGAAAGTCAGAGAGGAGATGAGTTAGAACAGTCTACATGAGATTTCAGAGAATGTGAGTTATATTGCATGTGCAACCATGTACAGATTCAAGCACCCTAAGACAGAGGCTGGTTTGCCCTAAAGATAAAACTCCTTGGCATAACCTCCTCAAGGGGGTCTGTGGCGTACAATGCAATGACGAATGCCCAGATACATTGGAGGAGAAACGAAACAACCACTCCACAAACACAGATGACCCACAGGTCAGCATTCAGCAGTGCATATAGACCTGAAAGCTGTTCAGTGAGCTAGTTCCTATACATCACAGCCAACTCACAACGATTGGGACTTTTTTGTGTAGTATGCACCAATTGCAGACTGTGTGACCAATTACCAGTGGGGTATTTGATCAACTGTGTCCTCTGCCTCTCTAAGCAAACAAAACAGAGTCTAGGCAAAGCATGCACGTTCTACCCCTATTCACCGCACCCCCCCCCCCCCCCACGCGTCTGGCTACCACCAGCACCCCACCCCCTCTTGCCCACCCAGGTAATTCCCAGCCCAAAACTTTCAGTGAATCATAAACACATGGGGGAGGTAGGCCTACATTAGCTTGAAACACTACACCAACCTACCCACTCTGATTATCAGATGCTTGGCAGACACATTATGCACTATTGCCCCCTTGTATGTACATTTTTTTTTCAAGTCAATTATGTTTTACTGTAATTTTAACTACACTCTATACAGTGAGACGAAACAATGTTTCACCATCAAGTGGTGTTGCTTTACGGGTGTTTAAAAAGACGGACTAGATTGACAGCACACTTAGACACAAGCATTTAGTGCTAATACATTATAGACATACATAAAGTGTAATTACTACTTCCTGCTAAAGGAGCATTTAAGGCATACATGGGACTGGACAGAACATTCAACAGGCATTAGACATAAGAGGACTTGTAACAGAAGTTCACAACTGTTGTCAGGAAGTACAGTACGTTTACAGTGAGGTAGCAGTATGCAGCATTTAGCAGCAGAAAGAAAAAAGACAATGCTAGAGCACATTTCAGTTCAATATGAATAATCATGTTTTGTTGTTCAATAGTCTGACTCATTCTAGAGGTGTGGGCAACTATATTTGTGCTATGTACTTCCTAACTGATGGCAGTAAGAGGTGAGTGGATGGGACAGGTTTGTTGTCCTTAACAAGGATTGTGATAAATTATGTATTATTATTATTATTATTATTATTATTATTATTATTATTATTAGTAGTAGTAGTAGTAGTAGTATTGAGTGACCTGGGATATTAATTGTTTAATCATTGTTTTCTTTACCATTAAAGTAATATTGATATGAAAAAATATAACTGTATAAATATAACTAAATAATATTAGATATAACTTCGTAATAAATGTAAAGTTTACTTTTAAGGGTAGAAAGATGGCAATAAAGTATAGATGTCAGTCAGGGAAGGAGGAGAGGCCCAAGTGATCTTTTCAGCCATCACCACAAACTGCTGCAGGGTCTTTCGTTCTGCAGCAGTGCAGGTACTACACCATGCTGTGATGGCATTGCTGAGGATAGTTTCAGTAGTCCCACTGTAGAAGGTTACCAGGGCTTTTCGCAGCTTCTTCAGAAAGCAAAGGCGTTGACAGGGTTTCTTTGTAATGTGGAGCTTCATGTGATGTGAACACCCAGAAACTTTGTGCTCAGAGCAGTCTCAATTGGAAGGTCATTGGACAAAGGGGTGTGCTTGCTTGAAGATCACCTGAAATCAATAATGAGTTCTGTTGTTTTGTTCACATCGAGGGATAGGTTGTTGTGAGCACACCAGATCCTGAGCTCTGGTCCATTGTCTCTGCTTATCAAACCCATCACTGTTGTGTCCTCAGCAAGTTAGATGATGTGGTAAGAAATGTATTTTTTTTCAAAATATAGAATTAGCTTTTTTCTACAGTAGATACTGCAGATGTATGATAATGCCATTGCAAAATCAGACGGAGACAGTTCAAAGTAGTACAAACATTTTGTTTTTAAGTCATAGTTGGAATTGCACAGCATGATTTATTTTTATTATTTTAAATATGACAGACTTGATAGGAAGTGCTGCTACTATTGCAGTGTTTTTGTTTGGAATGAGGTCCGGTAAAGACCTGCCCCTCATAATGTCTTACAGTTGATTGTTGTTTGTAGGCCCATAAGTTTGCCCCTGAAAAACACTGGACCCTACGGTGGTCAGGTGAATTTTTTTTTCAGGCCTAATTTGTCACAGAGAAATGGCATCAATAAAATATTTTACTATGATAGCACTATCTTACAATGCAAATGCTTTTATGTTTAGCAACCTATAGCCAAGATATGTATGGCATACTTTACTGCGCAACTAGCTTTACAAAAGTCTTGAACGCAACTCTTGTATACTAAGTATAAGACTACTGACATGTTTTGTAAAAATCTGATAGTGTTTTGTTTTAAGATTCTTTGTATTATATCGATACAGTCCATGATCGAAATCATTTTGTTTGTTGTATGGGTGAGCCAGGGCTATCATCACTGTTGTATTCATGTTTATAACAAGATCATTATGTTTTCCATGACCCTTACAGGCTTTATTTTAGAGTTTGGACTTTATGTACAGACCTCTGTAATGTTCTTAATAGCTATTCATTTCTTCCCTATCATTAGCTTTCTCTCATTATATTACTACCATGGTTTGCTTCAGTGACCTTCCGGTAAGGAAGACATTTTTAGCATTTTACTGTTTCCTCGATCAAACTCTTCACATGGTAAAGATAAGGATATGGGGGATATGTGGTCAAGGGGACATGAGGTTTTTTTTTTGTCGTTTTCTTTTACTGGTGAACGGTCTGCAGTTTAACTGTCATGGAAAAAAGTCCAGGCCAGGCCAGGCCAGTTGGTTGTCAAGCCACTGTTAAAGCCAGGGACTATATGCCACGAATCTCTCTTATGCTGTGCAAAACCACCTTTCCGCCTGTTCCATATTTATAAATAGATGGCCTGCTGGGTTGTTCTATCTCTCACACAGGTGTCAACCGCTTACCCAGAACAATTGGACACACAAACTGGTGTGTGCACCCACATGAACCCACACAAACACACACACGTTTCCCCCTCTGCGATCACACAAACCGTTAGCAGCTGTGAACTTGTATAAAGTTACTCTGAAAAAAAAAACTTTGAGATTAGCACATGATAAGAGACACAATTGCAGGTCAAGGACATAATGCTGCTGAGAGTCTTCAGTGCTTCTTTAATTTCACAACAAGATGCAGTTCTCTTCATTTTCCACTAGATGGGAAAATTGTAAAGAAGAACTCAATGTTGTGTGGCCATGCTATATAACAAAAAGGCTCCTAATGTGTACAAAAGCACCATCTGGCCCTTCACTTAACCATTTAAGAAAATCTTACATTTTTATCATTAGCATCAGTTAAGTGTCCAAAGTATGTCCCCTTTTCAGACAGTCAAAGTAGGTCTACTAATAGGACTTCTGTGTGTGTGTGAATGGGATGTTTTAGCACCCAGGGCCCAGTGTCTTATTGTCACATCTGCATTGATGCACGACTAGTATTGGCTAGTGAGGCTGGTTTGAGGTGCATTGTAGGTTTCCTGGTGCAAAGTGTGGCGTGAACTTGTGGTTAGTGCTTCCCTGTGGCCGATTTAAGTGTGAGATTCATAGCACATTGACTCATTGTTGTTAACAATATGAGTGTGGTTTATTTGGATATTTCCTACAGCAACACTATGGTTAACACTTTGAAAACATGAGGAATTTGGAAAATATGACGAAGCCTTCAGTCACCCATATATTAAAAAATAGAAAATGTATAAAGAAATTATGACTATTGAGAGGATTGAAAGACGCTTAAACACACTTTTTTATAGAGAATTTTATATGCAGTAGGTACTGTAGTAGACCACAGAGGGTAGTAGACAGATAGAGAGAAACACAGCAGAGTGTGAGGGAAGAAACAGAGAGAGAGAGAGAGTGAGACATACCTACACAAACCCAGAGAGAGAGAGAGAGAGCAAGGCCAGAAACAAGCAAAACAATTGTGACCGAGAAGCCGTGTGAGAGACTGAGGTGAAATCCGATCAGTGTCCTGGCTTGGTCTAAAGGCTTTAGAAAGCAGCCTTCACAATGACGCAGTGTTCCCCACCTAAACATATCACGTACACACCCACTCACCCACCTACACACACACACACACCCGCACACACAGCACAGCACAGACTGTTGCTAATGACAGGTGTCTGTGGCAACAATGAAGCCGTGTGCAATATGACCACGTGCTTCCACCTGAGTTGGTTTTTAAAGCACTAATAGGGAGCGTAGACTCAGGAGAACTGGCTCCCCGGAGTATTGGCCACCACTAATTGTGAGCCAGGGGACCCGAGGTGTTTATGTGCTCACTAAGTGAACTGGTATGACTCTGGAGGGCTTCCTCCTTTCATCCTGTCATGTCTCTCCCTTTCTTTCTTTCTCTCCCTCTCTTTCTCCACCCCATGAAATCACATGTATCCAACTGCTTTGGATAGAGAGCGAGGGAAAGAGAGTAGTAGAAAGAGAGGCAGGAATGGATCACGCTTGTTGAAGTGAAATTTGCAGGTGTGCCTGTGTCTAGCACAGTGTCCTCAGAAGCCTGACCAATAGCTAATTGAGCTTAATACATAATCCAGAAGTCTATGTGCGCTAGGATGCAGAAGTAGGACTTGGCTTCAGCAAACAAGGTGAGTTGCCCAGACCACAGGTATGTTTGGCAGCGTATCTAAATTGAAAGGGGTTTAAACTTTTGAATTTTGTATTTTTTTCAAAATGCAGCTTACTCAAACCATTTTCTAGGATCTTCTAGGTTTGTCGTCTACTAAGGTAGTGAACTGTATGCGCTTTCTGAGAAATCTGAATTGGTGATATGTCTATCAAACTCAATTGCCACACATCCCTCCCCCTTCCCCCTCTCACTGCTGCACTTTGGAGGCATAGCTTTGGGGGAGAAAGTCAGGAAAGGGTTTTGAACTTTTGAATTCTGTATTTTCAAAATGTAGGTTCCTCAAACCCTTTTTCCAGGATCTCCAAATTTGGCATATGAGATAGTGTACTGTATGCACTTGAAATGAAATCTGAACTGGGCAACACAACTGATATCATATTTAACACTAAGCAATGATATGAAAAGAAAAGAAAAATGTAGCCAGGGCAACTGGTTTACCAGTGTCGAAAAACAAACACAGTTTTGAAGATAAAAAGAGACAAAAGCATGAAAGCTGAGCTGTAGTGTTTGTAGGTCCTCCCCAGTAGCCAACAATACAACTATTGTACAAAAATAGACTAATAGGAACTAAATGTTCTTCATTAGCCTGTGTACATTGTGGTCCGTTCCACCCTCGGATTGCTGGTTCTACCGGTCACATATTTTCCCAAAACTACTAGACATGTGGCTAATGTTTCCAGTGACTTTTCCTCTTTTCCTCAGTAAAAGCAGGAATGACCATTCTATCCAACCAGAAGCTGAACACCCTTCTGGGGAACTTTTGTAGTCATTTGTTTCGCATTTGACTTCATAGGATCATAGTCCATGATTCTCTGAAACAACCAAGCTTCAAAACAGTTTTTAACTGGTAAGTATAAAACCTTTTTTTGTTAACTGTGGAATTAACCTTAACTAAACTTTAACTTGAATAATTGATTTCTGTCTGTTCTGTCTGTAGTGTACCCCCTTTTTCTCTTGGAATGGCTAAAAAGAAATCTTGCCGTTCAGAGAGCTCAGGTAAAGAGCTTTTGCATGTCCAATGTGTTTGCATGTACAGATGTGTTTCCCTGCGGTTATATTTATAGTAGCTTGCTCTTTAATATGTAGAATATGTCAAGAATCAATACATTTTGAGTTGAAAAGCTAGATAAGTCTAAGCCTGTGTTTGATTAAAGGTCGAGTAGGAGATGTTATAATGCAGCACTTTTTACTCTTGCTTAAAATCTTCTTCACACCTTGATTACAACTGATTAAACATATCTAGTCTTTAGCCAAACTAGTATTTGAGGAAGACAAACTAGTCTTTGAGTAAGCAACTAGTCTTTGAGGAAACATATCTAGTCTTTGATTAATTAAATTATAACAAAAATAGTTTTGTGTGGAACAAATAGGACTGAAAAAAACACCATCCAAACATTTTTTATTGACCCATGAATGTCCTTCATCACAAACTTAAAATGCTATTATAGGATTCAAATATCAGCCCTAATGTTTGTATGTCCTTTTCGATTGGTCCTGTGAGGAAGACATCAGCTGGGAGGTGCGGGCCAACTCACACCCTTTCCATAAGCAGCTACAGAGGAAGTCCCTCTTATTTTTCAAATGGGGCCGATACGCAGTGAGTGAACATAAGTCTACAGTTCACATAATTCTATAGTTCACATGACCTCATTGTAGATACCTGACCTCATAGTGAATTCCATAGAATGACACCCCTGTTTAAATACATGTACATGCGTTGGTATGTTTGTTTGTGTGTCTGCTGTTGTGGCAGGACAATACCATGCGCAGTCATAAGTACACCCCTCTGAATTTCCTGCCCTACACACTTTACGAGCAGTTTCAGCGCTTTGCCAACTTCTACTTTCTTTTGATTGTAGTAATGCAGGTAAGTAAATAGATAGATAGATACTTTATTGATCCCCAAGGGGGAAATTCAAATGAGGCAAATAAGGCCTTCCAAGGGTACTCAACTGAAATTAAATGTTTTCTGAAATGTTTTGAGACTCATTATAAAGATCATGATATTTTACTATTGGGTAGAGGACTAACTTTTGCCTTCTACACTATGATCATCAGACACACCAAAGTATGCTAGACAATGCAACCTACACTACATACTTTCATGAGCACCTTGCTGACATATATATCCGACTCACACAGAGGTCACACAGAGGTTCTAAAGCATTTTGGGAATTTGGTGGACGAATGTGTTTTTATGAAGCTGCTGTAATGCAGAGTGTAATGCCATTTGCAGTGTGTGCCTGTCATCTCCACCATTCCATGGTACATCACTGTGCTCCCTCTACTCATAGTCCTGTCGGTGCGAGCAATGAAGGATCTGGCCGCTGACCTGGTGAGTTTAAACTGCCTCTCTCATTCTGCCTTTACATTAATATTTCTCTCTTTTACATTGTACATTGCTATATGGATGATAATTGTTGGGGATTAATGGTATTAATTTTCAAAACCAGCTGATTTGGGTATCAAGGGCACTTCAGCCATGGTCTACTGGTCAGGGATCAAAATGGCAGTCCTTCAGTTTCAAGGCCAAGGCCAACTTATATTGCTGCCCTAAGCAAGAAGCTCATTCCCCCAAAACTCACTCCAGGGTCTGTTGTTGCTGTGTATTTGTGTGTGTGTGTGTGTGTGTGTGTGTGTGTGTGTGTGTCTCTGTGTGTTAGAGTCGTAGACGCAGTGATAAACAGATCAACAGCAGGTCTTGTGATCTCCTGACCTCTGAAGGGTAAGCCCTGAGGGGAATGCTGTTCTCTCTGACCTTAGACATAGAGGTGCAAAGGATCATGGGAAAATAACCAACACAAAATCTTGTTTTTAATGCAAACCCCGCTCTCTTTCTCTTTCTCTCAAACTCTTACTGCAAGGTAGTTTTCAAACAGTTCAGTGGAAAGATGTTTGTGTTGGAGATGTGCTGAAGATTTACAAAGACCAAATAATTCCAGTAAGTGGCATCAATAATGCTTAGTTTAGTGGTAACTAACTGGTAACTGCTATCAACCTGTACATCCATCCATTAGTTCATCCGTCTGTTTGTCTGTCTATTTTTGTGTCCATAGGCAGACCTTCTTCTTTTGTGCAGCACTGAGCCACACAGTCTCTGCTATGTAGAGACCGCTGATATAGATGGGTGAGAAACCTTTCAGTTTTCAATGTGGAACCAGACAACAAACAGACAAAACGGACACTCGTTCTTAGCTCACTTTTTCAGTGTTTACTGCTCACTTTTGTGGGGAGCTGGTTTACTTTCTTTGCCCACGGCATCAGTGGTCTATAATGTGACATGGTGTGGAAATGTGACGACTTACCACAGTATCATATGCTGTGGCCCACTTTCACAGTGAGACCAACCTCAAATTTCGCCAAGCTTTGGCCGCGACCCATAATGCACTTGCCAACGACGACCCGGTGGAGCACAACCTTTCAAGCTTCAATGGTAACTAAGTGTGCCTCTCTGTTGTAGATACCCATCATATAAACCTTAGATACACAACCCTTCAAATGAGTTTCCAGAAACGAACAAGGTGTTATAAATGCACTGGTTGATCGATTAAGTGCCTGGTAAACATTAGCTTAAGTGTCAGGCAGATTTTTCTGAGGGTTTAGTTAGCATAAATTTGTCTGCTCTGTCAGGCTGTTGTGTCTGTTTGTCATTTCACACGGTCAACTGCATATCATCCCTAAAGAAGGTCAGGGTTGAAAACCACACCCAGGCTCATAAATCCTCATCTCAGCACTCTGCACTTCCAGAATGTCTGTGTATCATGAGATGGAAAGCCATGGCCATTGTTGACTGACACATGATTAACCAATTCTACTGTAAACCAAACACAAAACATAGTCAAAGTTAATGGTCGTCAGTTTTCTAGAATGCCTGTGTTGACATGAGATGCAAAAGCATTGCTCGTTGTTCACTGACACACAACAGAGCAAAATGCAAATGATAGTCAAAGCTGACTGTCTTCTGTAATTCATCAAATGACTGGAGGATATCATACCAGACTCCCTCCAATTTTACATGTAAATATCCATCCTCAGGTGTTGTGGTCTGTGAGGAGCCCAATGGCCGCCTGTACTCTTTCAAGGGTGAACTACGGTGGAGAGGGGAGATTTACAGGTTGGATACCGAGCACATGCTTCTCAGAGGGACAATACTGCGAAACACTGACCATGTGTACGGTCTGACCATATATGCAGGTATTCATCTAAAAACTGTGCAGTGTTTGCACTTTTACAGTACAAGTAAGAGAGCCCTGTGTGGACACAAAGAGAAATAAGATTATATTCTTATTGTAGAAGAGCAGTGCATCAAAGCAAACAAAAAGTTATGGGTCAACCAAATCACACCATGGACACCCCATTATCACTTTTGAGAGCTATATTCTACAGAGATTGAAAGCATACAACAAATTATTAAGTAGAGGTGAACTTGGGGTGTCAGTCAACAGGATACACACACTATATTACTGTATCATGCTTTAATGCTTTGCTTGATTTTTTACCAGGTGAAGACACTAAGATAATGAAAAACTGTGGCAAGGTGATTTTGAAGACGACCCAAGTGGAGAAGATTCTCAACAGGGTGGTTCTAGGAGTAAGATACACACCATCTCTATTACAGCACTGATTCGTCTTGATTGTCAACAGAAAAGGAGGGGGTGCTTGCTTTTTTTGACTGATAGGCCAAATGCACTAAGTCTTATAAAGCATACAGGGATTTGTAGTATTGTAGTATATGTAGTAAAATGCATGTTAATAAGCAGATAGTTTGAAAATGAATATGTGTGTACCACTATAAAGTGTTACTGAAATCTTTAATCTTGAAGTTTACTAGCAATTACATTTGTTAGTTATGATGGGGAAGATGTTTTCTAATGTTATTCAGCAATCTACTGCCTTGATTGTCTCAGATCATGACGATTGTACTGTCAGTGGATCTCCTTCTGGCTGTTGGCTCAGGTGTGTTTGAGCACCAGGTGTCCTCGCGGCTGGAGCCTCTGTCGGCCTTAGGGCAGGACTCCAGCCCTGCCTATCGAGGCTTCCTCAACTTCTGGGGCTACATCATCCTGATGAGTCCTGCCATTCCCATGACCATGTACATCTCGTAGGTACCAATACACTTTAACAGTACAGTATACAATACACTACATTACATGTGGCACTATGTCTTGTCCCCCCCCACCCCCTCTCTCTCTCTATTTTGTCTTTCTCTCTCTCTACTCCTCTGTTTGTACATGATTTCACTACTTTTGTGTAGACTTTACAAAAATCTGTAAATATTGTCTACAAAATCTTATAGGACTAATTGCAGAGAATTCAGTGTTGATTCTTAGAGAGTATCTGTCTTGCTTTCTTCATCCACTGAAATTTCCCCCACTAGTTGAAGGAAAAGTCCATGGTAAGTCAACTCACATCCCTGTCTATTCACCATCATGTCCTCCGGCAGATTTGAGGTGTTGAAAGTGATCCAAAGCTACTTCATTGAGTGGGATCTGCAGATTTACAACGTGGAGAAAGACAAGCCCGCTCATGCACGCAACACCTCGCTTAACGAGGAGCTGGGACAGGTGGGACACTTGCTCAGTGATAAAACCGGCACCCTGACCCAGAACCGCCTGCTATTCCGCCAGTGCTGCATCGCTGGGGACATCTATGGTCAGTTCGGACTCCATGTAATATTGCAAAGAATAATTATTATTATTATTTTCAGGGCAATGATTTTAGTGAATGGGTCTCTTCACTTTTTTGCAGGTGATGTACCAGGTCATTCAGAGAATCAAACGGTATGTTCTCACTTGGTCAGGAACTTATAAAACTGTAAGGAATTTGATTGATACAATATGAGTTCTAAGAAAATGTAAGAAGCGTTTGTTGAAAAAATTATAATAAAAAAAAAAACATTCATTCAACCCCTTCTTTCTTTAAACGTCGTGCTAAATGGTTGTAAGGCACCCCTAACCTCCCTGCTATCCTACTGCATTCAGCCTTTGGACCTGAGCTGGAACCGCTTCTCCTGTGGAGGACTGCAGTTCTGGGACCAGCGGCTGGTGGACCGGCTGGTCTATCAGCAATGCCCACAGAGCAGAGAGTTCTTCACCGCACTGACCCTGTGCCACACAGTCATGACGGAGTGGAAAAGGGGTGAGAATGCTCCACACTGATGCACATGCTATCGGAGTACAGTGAAAGATCTTCCAGATTGATCTTCCAGACACACACTGTTCTTGGGAAAGACAATGGTCTCCACCTCCACTGCCATCCTAAATTCTTCTGTTATGAGATTGAAAAAGGATTCACTATAAATGCAATTCCTTTGAAACATCTTTCCAAAAAAAAAACAACGAAAGAAATGTTGCCTAAACCTGTTATTACCATGGATGGTAAGGTGAAGATTACAGTGTATCTCTTCTTCTCTCAGGGGCTCCACACTACCAGGCGGCGTCCCCAGATGAGGAGGCCCTGGTGGGGGCAGCCAGGGAGCTGGGCTGGGTCTTCCTCTCCCGCACACGAGACTCCCTCACCATCAGTGAGCTGGGCCACACACGCCAGTATCAGCTCCTGTCTCTCATAGACTTCACCAGCAACAGGAGACGCATGTCTGTGTTAGGTGTGTCTGCTGGTCTGCACTGCTTTGACCCCTGAAAAAGTCGCAAAGTAGACTGTATTGTTACTTGTTTCTTTGTTTGATCTAATGGTATTTTTGTGTGTGTGTGTGTGTTTCTGTGTGTGTGTGTGTGTGTGTGTGTGTGTGTGAGTGTGTGTGTGTGTGTGCACGCACGTTGACAGTGAGACAGCCAGACGGAGAGCTGAAGCTGTTCTGTAAAGGGGCAGACATTGTCATCCTGGAGAGGCTGCAAAAGGATTGCCCACATAGGCAAAGCAGTGACAGGGCTCTAGAGGTGAGACACACACACAAGCAAACACCAAGGTTGGGCAAAATTCAGAATATCAGAAATAAACTCAATCTAATTAACAAGTGAATGGATTTTGAATTTGAATTGGCACCACATAATAGAATGTTAAATTGAATTGAAATGTATTCTTATTGCATAATAGTGAGAATGTGATGGATTTTTTTCTGCCAAAGAATTACAGACACTAAGATTAGGCATAATCCCACAATTATCTTATTTGACTGGAGTGTGCTGTGCTGCTCTAGCTGTTTGCCCAGGCCTGTCTGAGAACCCTATGTGTGGCTGTGCGCCATGTCACGGAAGCCCAGTGGACAGAGTGGAGACAGGCCCTGGATCAGTGCCAGACAGACACATCTCTGCGCGAGGCCAAGCTTGAGGCGGTGCATGACCGAATGGAGAGAGAGCTTACGGTACTAACGTGGCCAGTGAGATTTGTTTAATGAGTGGTAATGAGAATTAGATTATAAAAAGGATCTCAATCTTCTGCCTCTGGTCCTGTTTAGCTATTGGGAGTGACGGCCATAGAGGACCGACTCCAAGATGGCGTCCCAGAGACCATTTTAACTCTTAGGAAGGCAGGCATCAAGGTGTGGGTACTGACAGGGGATAAAACAGGTATGGAGTGAATGTGGGTGTGTGTGTGTGTGTGTGTCTGTGTGTGTGTGCATGTGTGCATGTGTGTGTGTCTATGTACATAAAATATGATATAGCATCCCAGTGTAGTGCTGTACAAGTGAAGGTAGCAGAAAGCCATTCCGCAATCAATCCACCCCTCACCAGACGAGCAGGCAGCTCCACACGGCTTAAACATCACTGGCCTCCTCCTCCTCTTCCTCCTTTGTTGTCCTCCACAGAGACGGCAGTGAATGTGGGCTATGCCTGCCAGCTAATGGATCATGACACCAACCTCTTGCAAGGAGACGAGCTCAGGTCGGACACGCCACGCCACACCACGCCTTGTGTTGCTGTTCCTTGCTTGGGTGCTGTGTTGAGCTGTGGAAATGAGTTTGCATTGAATCTTAGAAAAGTGTGTGTGTGTACCCAGCTGCCTACCGCATATGAGTGCACACACACACACACGCCCACACACACACACACACACACAGCTGCACACATGCATGCACTGCTTGCGTGTGTAAACATGCACATCTGAATGTGCTGATCTTCGTGCAGTTTGTCAAGCATATGCAAAGATCTGCAAGGAGCTGAGCTGTGATTGGGTTAAGAGCAGCCAATTAGAAATATCTATTGCGCTGTACAGTTTCATTTGCATCCACTGCACACTTCACACCCCAAGGTTATTGTAGGAATATTATTTTTTTTGTCCTGGCTATGTCTGCCTTAGAATGCACAGACATTTATCAGAATAAATAAAGAACAGTGCTTAATCAGAACATACAGATCTACTGGGTATAAGCTGAGTAAACATAAGATTATTGAAAATGGATGACATTTTCTTGTTTGAATTAGCTGTGTATGATTTGACTGTTGTCCTTTACTATAGCCTTTATCTCTCTAAATACTGTTCTGAATCACATCAGTGTAACATAGTGCTTCATCTCAGGCAGCTTCTGCGGTCTCCTGGCTCAGATGTCAGAATTCTCCAGAACAGGAAATCAGACATATGGTGCACAGACAAATGGACATCCAGGGAGAAAACCACAATAGTCATCAATGGACAAGAGCTGGTAAAACAAAAAGCAGAGAGTCCTCAAGATGCACATTTATCATTGTATCTATTGCATGTATAGATTGCTAAATGAATGAATCAATCCAACAACAACCAATCAATGAATCAATGAATCAGTCACACTGTAATTAATTAAAGCAACTGAAATGTGCTATCTATCTTATTCATTCTGCCTTTACACTGCCCTGTAATTTATGTGTCTTTGTTACTCACAGAAGTTCATGCTTTCCACCTGTTTTAGATGCATTGTTGCCTCAGCTGATGCTTTGGGATAATAAATTCCGGTTTTCCCACTTTGTCGCTGTACATTAAAGGGGACGTAGAATGGAAAACTACTTTGCATTGGATTTCTCAATGTCCAAAGAGCCATCATGAACATGAGGCGTGGTTGTGCCCTCCTTCATATGAAAATCTGGAACATAGAAATAGCCACTAATATAAATCTCCAATATGGGCACATACAAACAAACAACGCCTCCCTTAAATGTCAAGGCACCAAAGGCACCATTTAGTCAAAAAGACTATTTCAATAGCAGTAATTTGACATGTGAAATTCCACCTACTTTCTACCTTATTCTTTGTACTTTCTTGCATTTTTTTAAACTTTGTTCCCTGATGTTAAAATAGAATATTCTTTTTTAACATCAAGAACAAAGTATAACACTCAATTCATCCATTCTATGTCCCCTTATATTAATGTATATTGCCATGGTGTGCTGTTATGGCAGGCGGAGCTGCTTAATGAGCCAGAGTGTGGGGCCAGGTTTGTGTCCCTGGCCAATCAGTGCCAGTCTGTGCTGTGTTGCCGGGTGACCCCCGCACAGAAGGCCGATGTGGTCCAGCTGATCCGGAAGCACACGTCATCAGTGACCCTGTCTATCGGAGATGGGGCCAACGACGTCAACATGATCAAGAGTAAGCTGCTAACCTAAGTATGGCTCTAACCTAAATTCAAAGCGCAGGAGATGTGTAACAACTTCCTTTAAGCATGTTTGTCCTGATTTGTTTCGGTTTGTGTTTATGATGATGGAGGCTCTCATTTTATAGTTAGATGTTTGATATTTGAATTGTACTGTTTATCAGTAAGCAAGACTGTCCTTTCACCCTGTCTCTCTGACTAACTGGTACCCAGCGGCACACGTTGGGGTGGGATTGTATGGAGTGGAGGGCAGCCAGGCGGTCCAGAATGCCGACTATGCTCTGGCCCAGTTCAGTTACCTGCGCAGACTGCTGCTGGTCCACGGCTACTGGTCCAATCTACGCATCTGCCTTTTCCTCCGCTACTTCATGTACAAAACCATTGCCTTTTCCTTTGTGCATATCTGGTACAGCTTCTTCAGTGGCTTTAGTGCCCAGGTGAGCAGGCTGGAATTAGATGCTTTATCATTGAAGTCTTCCATTACTTTTCGAATAGAGAAGCCTATAACTTTTCATTTTCATATTCAAAATTCAGCATTCCGCTCTCTCAAACATCTGTAGAGAGTCAACTGCGCTCTACTGTATATGATAAACTACTCTTACACAAATCTGTATGGTACAATCGGCAGTACTTTTTTGTAGAGTTTGTATTCAGTTTTTGTGTTTTGTGTTACAGATTCTTTATGAGAGGTGGTTCATCGCTCTGTACAATGTCATGTACACGTCCATACCTGTGCAGTGCCTGGCTATTTTTGAGCAGGTAGAGTTGGATACTGACTTGCACGTGATTGTGTCCTTTAAAGTGTAGCGTAGCTGAAAATTAATCTGGTAAATAATTAATCTCTTGTTTTGTCACACATTAGTACATATAGCAACACAAACATGTGTCCCTTATTTCCACCAATGCGGTTCTAGTGTTGGTTCGGAGCCAGTGCCAAATCTCAAACCAGTTCGGGTTTTTCACACAAATAAAACTGGCTCTTCGCCTGGCTTCTGTGACAAATAAGCTCGGAGCTTAGACTGGCGAACCTACCATAATACCCGCCTTCTGAGTGGCCGTCTTAACCTGCATCTATCAGATACCTCACTGGTACCTTCTTATGAAAAGGCCAATAGTCAGGATGAACACATCGGTTCATAAAATCACCTAGTAGATAGCGAGCTATAATTTGCTACCATGATAGCTAACAATGGTGATGCTAACTTAGATCAGAAAAAATTAGCAAAAAATGTTATACCTCATCCATTGGGATGGGATTGTGATCAATCAGTAATATGGCTATACACCCTTTCCCAGAGTGCCATTTCCTTGATCTGAAACTCACACTCTAGGCAAGGTGTCAGCTATCACTATTGTTCTTCCAAGAAGAATACAAATTAAAAGTCTTTAAGTCTTTAAGCACTATACTCTGATGATTCACCCACACCCACCAAGACAAAATGACACTGAGCTTGTCAAATGCAGATTGACAACATCTGACCACAGAAACTTGACTCCTTTCTACAGCAAATAACTCTGTTTTGTCCCTACTACAAAATTGGTCACAAACTTTCCATAAAAGGGGATATCAATGATAGCCTGGACTTTAGCAGCCCTTGGTGACTCTGACCCTTGGCCCACTTGATGTCCAAGGTAGGTAACTAGGTTTAAAAACGTTACGGATACTAACGTATCCTCGGTTCTCTGAGTGAGAAGCCGAAACGTACGAGTGGATGATGCCTATCATCTCCTACTTTTTCTGAAGTCAATTTTAACCAACCCTTTGAAAAAAGGGCAGTAAGCGCTCTGACGCGTGCAGGCAACTACTTAGACAGCCCTGCGTGACGTCAGAAAGTCTATGTATTGACTGCGCTTACGCTTCAGGTCCTCTTTGCCAAGCTTGCCAGCGTCGGCGACTTGAGGCCCGAAGCGTACGTTTCGGCTTCGGAAGGATCACTACAACCAAGCCTCAAGATCCCTACACCGAGGAGCCCGAGGTGGGAAGACCCATGGGACCGCCGCCGGGCCCAGAGAGAACACTCTCTGCTACACCCGGCCTGGTGACGTCCAATGCGTAAAAACGAGCGAAGGTGTTGCTTGAGGCCCACAAAGAGCTCAGACAGATATCCTTCATAGGGACGCCTTTCCAGAAGGCCCAAGAAGCCGCCACTCCACGGGTGGAGTGCGCCCTGACATGAGCAGGCGGAGGAACACCCGCCGCCTCATACGCCAGACGTATGGCTTCAGTAAGCCAATGCGACATGCGTTGGGTAGACAAGGCCTGACCCTTGGCACGCTCGCCATGGCAGACGAACAACTGGTTCGTCTTCCTGATGCTCTGCGTGCGCGTCAAATAGGCACGAAGCGCTCTGACCGGGCACAGAGTGATGGGCACAGAACCGCCCGTCTCAGGAAGGGCTGAGAGCTCAATGACCCTCGAACGAGGGTCAGTAGACAGCACTTTCGGGCGAGAAAAGGGATTTGGTCGCAGCGTTACCCGCGCGTCATCTTGCGCGAACTCAAGACAGTCAGGACTGACTGACAAGGCAGTCAAATCGCTAACGCGCTTCACCGAGACCAGAGCGAGCAGAAGCGCAGTCTTAAGGGAAAGCATCTTTAGGCTGGCACTCGACAGAGGGTCAAAGGGCGTAAGGGCCAGTCCGCGTAGGACAGTGGCCAGGTCCCAAGTAGGGACCGAACGTGTGGAAGAGGGGCGAAGCCGCCTGACGCCCTTCATGAAGCACGACACAATGGGGTGAGCGCCTGGGGAAACGCCAGCATATCCAACATGGCATGCTGAAATAGCTGCGAGGTACACCTTCAGAGTAGAGGGTGTACGGCCCTGATCAAACAGGTGTTGCAGAAAAGCAAGCACCTCGCCAATAGGGCAGACTAGAGGATCACAGCCTCTGTCTCTGCACCACGTGCTGAATACACGCCACTTCAGTGTATACAACGACCTAGTGGATGTAGCTCTAGCAGCCTGAACAGTCTCTATAACTGCGCCTGACAGGCCGCTCTCTAGGAGACGCGCCCATTCAGGGGCCAAGCCGTCAGTCTCCATGCTTCCGGCTTGGGGTGCCACAGCGACCCGTGAGCCTGCGATAGGAGATCCCTCCTCAGAGGGAGGGTCCACGGCTGGCCGTCCAACAGTGAGACCAGATCTGAGATGGCCAATTGGGGGCGATCAGAATCACCCTGTGAGCCCCCGCTCTGATCCTGGCCAATACCTGACGCATCAGAGGAAGGGGGGGAAAAGCGTAGAGCAGACCGCGCGGCCACGGATGCGCCAGCGTGTCTGACCCTAGCGGCGCATCTCGCTCCAGCGAAAACCACGCTGGACAGTGAGTGTTCTCGCTAGAGGCGAAAAGATCGACTCGTGCCCGCCCGAAGCTGGACCAGAGGCTGTGCACCAAGGCTGGGCAGAGGCGTCCGTCGGTTGCACGCGGACCTCCTCTCCAGGGGTGTTGCGTACACCTGGCAAGTGCGACGCCCTGATCGACAGGAAGTGGCGGGAGGCCCAGGTGAGCAGCTTGTACGCCAGGCGAAGCAGGTCCGGAGAGCGCGTGCCACCCTGGCGATTGATATACGCCACAACAGTGGTGTTGTCTGTACGCACCAGAACGTGTTCTCCTCCGAGAAGAGGGAGAAACTCCTTCAGAGCGCAGAAGACAGCTAGGAGCTCTAACACATTGATGTGTAATCTCCTGGAGGCTGTGCCCCATGTCCCCCTGGCGGGGCTACCGCAGCAAACGGCGCCCCAGCCGCTCTTGGACGCATCGGTGGTCACTGTCATGCGTCTGGCTATAGCGCCCAGGGCGCCGCCTTTGGTGAAGGACGACGGCCTGCGCCAATGCGCGAGGGCTAGCCACATGCGTCTGGACACTAAGATCCGACGGGCGGGGTTCGACTTGGAGGACACACCTAGTTCCGCTAAGGCGAGCTGCAGCGGGCGTAAGTGTAAAAGGCCGAGTGGGACAGCAGCGCCTGCGGCGCACAGGAGGCCCGTCAGTCTGAGACACAGTCTGGCCGAAACGCAGGCACCTAGTCTGAAGTGGCGTAGACACGCCCTGACGTCTTGAAGCCTCTTCGGAGTGAGCGTCGCTCTCATTGAGCGTGAGTTCAGCCTCACGCTCAAGAACTCGACCTCCTGAGAGGGAGAGAGCATGCACTTGCTTAGGTTTACTAAGAAGCCCAGATTGTGCAGGTGACGCAAAACAGTGTGAGCCTGTGACGTTAGGAGCTGTCTGGAACCCGCCAGCAGCATCCAGTCGTCCAAGTAATTGAGGAGTCTGATCCCCTGAGCGCATAGAGGAGCGATCGCCGCCTCCACGCACTTGGTGAAGCACCGAGGTGCTAGAGACAGACCGAAAGGGAGGGCTGAGTACTCGTAAGCTCTGCCCTCGAAGGCGAAGCGTAGAAAACGCCTGTGCCTGGGGACTATACCTATGTGTAAATAGGCGTCCTGAAGGTCTATGGTGACCATGTAATCCCCCTGGCGGACTAGCACTGATGGAGCTAGCAGGACTAGCCTGGTAGGCCGCGGTTAGCTGGCTAGCTGGTAGCTGACTAGCCGCTGAGAAGCTAACCGACGGCCGAATAGCCACTGAAGACCGGTCGATTAGCCCATCCGGGTGCGAGGACGCCGGGGGAAAATCGATAGACTGGCAGGCGGGGAGAGCACTGACGCCAACGGGGGTAGAAGCCGGCCCTGGACTACCAGTGGAACCCACGAAAAATGCTGCTCTGTTGGCGATAGCCGCAGGGGAGAGGCGTTCGCAAGCCAAGCAGAGATCTGGCCGCGAAAAAGCGAGCATA
This sequence comes from Limnothrissa miodon, assembly GCA_017657215.1. Lineage (NCBI taxonomy): Eukaryota > Metazoa > Chordata > Actinopteri > Clupeiformes > Clupeidae > Limnothrissa > Limnothrissa miodon. The sequence goes on from JAGFZM010001940.1 coordinate 268,110, forward strand.
GCATGCTCGCTCCCCATACAGATGAAACAATAGCATGGCGGTCGGAAATCGCCATGAGACGATCACAGTCGGTACAACGACGAGTAGCCATCTTGCGTCTCGAGGTACCAGAAGTTAGGGACCGGCGTGAGCACTTGGAGGAAGACGGAAATCCCTCGGAGAGCTTTGAAAAAAGCTTTTGTGGTGGGCTTTCAAAAAAGCCGTTGGTTTTAGAAATATTTGCGGAAGCAAACGAACAGCGACTCAGAAACACACTCAGTAGGCGAGGTGAAAGAGGCAAAGAGGACCTGAAGCGTAAGCGCAGTCAATATATAGACTTTCTGACGTCACGCAGGGCTGTCTAAGTAGTTGCCTGCGCGCGTCAGAGCGCTTACTGCCCTTTTTTCAAAGGGTTGGTTAAAATTGACTTCAGAAAAAGTAGGAGATGATAGGCATCATCCACTCGTACGTTTCGGCTTCGAAACGAAAGAGAACTAGGCCAGCCTCTTCAAGCCTCGTGAATAGTTGTTTAATGTGACCTAGTTGTTCTGGCCAAGTGCTACTATATAACATAATTTGTCATTTTTTGAAACCTGGCTGGCCCATTCCTTACAGCAAAAGATAAAAGATACTACATGTAAACACCTACAGTCCATCTGTCCATCTGTGGAATGCATAGTATGATCAACACAGTGTCACCCAAGCCAATACCAGACTCCAAATCTGTAACCTTAGCCTGCAAGTTGATGAGCACACACACACACACAAACACACACATTAACATTTCCAGGTACTTTGCCTCTACACTTCTTCCAGTGGTTCATCAACACTGGACTGAACTACAAAAAAACGTGTCACAGTAACACAGGCCTTTAATAATTAAGCTAGGCTACTGTTTCTCAATCACTGTTTTCACCAAACAGGACATCAAACCTGGACTCTCAACATCTAAATAAACACCTACTTTACAATACAAAACACAAACTACACACAGACATTTTCCACTCTTGATCAAGTGCTCATTAGGTGAAGCTCAGCAACACACAGGACACAAAGCAAAAGTCTAGGGGTAGAACAGGACGCTTACCGTCCTAATGTGCATTCCTAACGTAGTAATATAATACTAATGTAGTATACCATAGTAGTCTGAGCGTGAGAGGCTGATAAATGCATGACCCAGACAGAACGCTAGCTTACCTGGAACTTGGCCAAGCCAACCCATGGACAACCAGCCTATACAATCCGTTTAGGAAGTTCAAAAGAAGGGGTAGACAATAGCAGTCCACTGTCCTAAAGATGAAAGAGTGGATGGAACGTGAAAATTAAAGTGTTCTATTTGAAATACTGAGCTTTTGTTTACCTAAGAATATGAGTATGTTTTATATACACACATTTACTTAAAAGAATCAGTGAGCAACATTTACATTAACTAAATAAATATTAAATAATTACTAAAAAATATTACTTATGTACTACAACGCATGTTGATATTTGTTTAATATCACTGATATACTGACATACTGACCATAAATATATATATTCTGTTTCAGGAAGTTTTAAGAAACACTTCCAGATCGAATTACATTACACTTGTAAGCTTATAAAGGAGTTCCTGCAAGGGGATGCATATGCTATTATTTGACCTTTTGACCTTTTGATCTGCTGTTTTCCCCCACTGTTAGAACGTGAGTGCTGAGGGCTGTGTGCGTTGGCCAGAGGTCTATCGGAGGAGCCAGAGGCTGGAGCTCTTCAGCCCATGGGCTCTCACCACCACCTTGTTCTACGCGCTCTACACCTCCCTGGTTCTCTGCCTGATGCCCCTGGGGGTCTTCCAGTACCTGGCGCTCGACTTCCAAACCTTGGCAGTTACTGTGGGAACGTCAGCAGTGTTGACAACAACAGTTGAGGTTATACAAGGGGTCCCAGAAGACATTATTAACTCGATCTTCTAACACAACATTAAATTACTTTACACAATATTACTTTACATCACATGTACTTAATACAGATCTACTTAATCAAGAACAGATATTATGTTTATTCTACAACCTATTCTGTTCAAGCTGATAGGGGAATCCAGACTGTGAAATACAGTAACTGGTGGGAGTTCAGAGTGTTGCTGTGTTTATTTCCTACAGATAATTATTCAGACAAGGTACTGGACCAAGTACAACTTTGCAGCAGTGATCTTCAGTCTTGTGTTGTATTTCTTATCCACTCTGATTTTGCACAGCCATCCTCTGCATTCAAGGTTCCCCAGTGACTACCCATTCCCTGGTAAGACCTACCCACATGACAATATTGCAACATACTGCATTCTATCTTTCTTTCTTTCTCTCTTTCTTTCTCTCTCTCTCTGTTTCTCTCTTTCTCCAAAATTGCTTACAAGCTGTGGGTTCTTTCTCGATGAATCTTCATTAACGTCAAATGAAACGTTGTGTTTTTGTGGCAGGAGTGTCAATAAATGCCTTTGGAGAGCCTGTCGTGTGGCTTACTGTTCTATTGACCACCTGTGCTGCCATCCTTCCATCAATGGGAATCCAGGCCCTGGATGTGCTGCTCAAATGCTCCAACACACACAGGGTGAGAGTCACGTCACAGATGCTCTGATCAGATCAGCATAAACCATGTGTTCTAGTGGTAAGCAGGTAGTGTAGATCCATGTCTGTGCACGTTTGTGTACGTGTATGAGTAGCTGTTTCTGTACAATGCATGTGTGTTATCCAAGGGTTATAGTGAC
>JAGFZM010001940.1:271254-306413 GCA_017657215.1 Limnothrissa miodon
TCTCTCTCTCTCTCACTCCCTCTCTCTCAGGTCCACAGCCAAAGTGATGCCATGCTAACAAAGGTAAATGGAACTCCTTTCCAACGCGGAACCATTCAGAGGCGGTCCTCATACGCACTGTCCCAGGGGAAGGGCTTTGGTCGCCTCATCACCTCTGGGGCGAGTCTCCGCACAGTGACCCCCCTGCAACAAAACACATCTCTGGAAGGAACAGACTCACACACAGCACCAAATACCTCAGGCAAGACCCAAGGAGAGTGTACTGAATGGGCTATTTAAGACAAACCCTATTTTACCTCATGTCCCTTTGTACAAGGATGGGAAATCTGCACAAGACCCCATGAATTATATATTGCTGAATTTTATTTACTAATAAAGAAGATTTATGAAATATGTGTGTGCATTTTGTGTCCACATGTCTATTCACAAGATAGAGTCTGAACCAAAAACATTATTATGATTAGTTTTACACTCTACTAAGTAAGCTGTTTGTAAAGAGTTTAATGCCCTGGTAAATGCATGAGGGCTTTTAATAGTATCAAGAAAAAATGACACGTTTTCTCCTTGACCAGCCAAGGTCAATCCAGTGCATATAAATCTGTGGTCTTTGTCTGATGAAAATCAATGAACTCATAAGCCTCTGGGTGTCTCATCTGCATGGAAGCTACGTTAATGGGTGGTTTAACGAGGCCAAATGCAAACGGTTCTCTTGAAGTTTCAACAGCAGGCTGCACCAGGCATACACAAGGTGAGGGGTTGCACACCTGAATCATTTTTATTGTTGAGTTTTTTATGTATATGGTGTGTGTGTATGTATGTGTTCATGTGTTTGTGTGTGTGTGTGTGTGTCTGTGTGCGTGAGTGTGTAAGCCGTATTGATTTTTATCAAGATGACCTTGGAATGCAGGCGGAGAGAACCACCTCTGAATTACAAATCAGGCTTAGACACCGCATGTGTTTTTACAATTGATTTTTATTTGTTAATTTATTTCAAAACACGCAATTTTACCCATATTTTTCTGTAACAGTTATTACTCCAAATTAGCCTTCTCAACGTCTCATCTTGAGCTACACAAAGTGCTCCACTGACTCTCCAGCTCCCCCATGTGACCGGAGGGGGAAGAGAGGCTCTGACCCAACTCTTGCTTTGCCTCTCACAGCCAAGGCCAAGGTGTGTGTGTGTGTGTGTGTGTGTGTGAGTGAGTGTGTGTGTCTGATTATGTGCATATGCATACGTGTGTAAAATATGAATGTGCTGCATACAGAAATAATAGGGCAGCCCTGAAAACCAGATATGTCCGGAATTTCTGGTGGGATTGTCATACTAGAGGTTATATCTTTGGTATCAACAATAACAGAGACGCCCTCGTAGCTCCGTCGCATGTTATTGTGTACACATGTGATTGTGTGTGTGCTTGTGCATACGTCTCGGAATTACGGTCTTTGGTCTCCGATAGTGGCTTGCAGTCTAGCAGCCAAATACAGTCCAGTACAAAGTCAGCTGAAAGTGTGAAACCTTTCAGCTGTAACGCAGATGTACACATGTGTGTGTGTGTGTGTGTGAAAAATAGCCTAGCCACCCTGTATTGTCTGCACATCAGCATGGCACTGTAGAATAAACAAACAAACAGTGAGAAGAAGCACTGAGCCCCAGCTCTGAGCACACAGGGTGGAATGTAGAAACACTGTGCACTGCTCTGTGGGGGCTGCTTTTTAGTGCTTTTAAGGAATCGCAGGCACCCTTTTTGCACACAGCAGCAACTTAAATGGCAAAAGGCAAGAAACAAGAAACTGGGGAAAACTAGGAAAGAATGGGTGTCTTTTGGATGGGGGCTGGGGTGTTGGTGAAGGGACGTAAAAGTGTTTGAAGCACACTGACCCATCAACAGACAGTAAGATAGAGGGTCAGGTATTTTGCATAGTTTTTCTGTGCAAAAGCATCCAGCCGCTGGGTACAGTAGTGCCATTGTCTCTATTTGTCTTTCTGGCAGGGCTGGGTGGATCGGCAGAAGAGACCATGCGACCAGAGGTGGGGATTGGGGTGCAAGGTGGTGGGGTGGGGATGGGGGATTTTCACCTGGCAGTGAGAGTAGGCTCAAGATGGAAGGAATGTCTGTATGGTGGCTGGCTCAGCACCATTTGGGGTCTGCATGATTGTACCAACCGCTCCTTGGGTCATATGTGGACAGGTGTTGTGCCGGTGCTGATCTCACTGCACAATCAGTACATGCGACTCAGTTCGTGTGGTGGTGTTGTGTGTGATGATTAAGACTGAAAGTGTGTGTGTGTGTGTGTGTGTTTGTGACACATTTTTGGCTTTAGCTGTGGGCTGATTGTGTCGAGCCTCTCTTCCTCACCTCGTGCCCTTCACGCTGGCCAGTCCTGTCCTCTCTCTGTCTTGCTCTACCGTTTCCGTTTTTTTTTCTTGTTTTGAAACTGATTGTCTTCTACCATCACAAAGACACTTGGTTCTGATTGATTGACAGGTAACAGAAGAGGGGAGAGCACAGTGTACTGAGGAGGAGGAGGAGGAGGAGGAGGGGAAGAGGGTCTTATCTTTTCCTGACTTCAGTCAGACTCACAACTTTTAGTTCAAGAGGGAAAAGAAATTACACTTCTGCTGTTTGACAGTAATAGCATCATTGGTCAGGGAGCAGAGCAGGGGGTGAGGTTTGGAGGTGGGGGTGGAAGGTTTTGTCCAAGCGCCCAAGGTAATTTGCTTATTTTGCATGGACACCTGGTAATCCAAATCAATGAGCACATTGTTGTAAACACGCACGTACGCACACATTGTCAGACTTCTGCGAGGAGGGATAGACATGTACTTTGGTCTACAATGCCGTCTGAAGGAAAGAGCATTAATATTAGATCAAAGTGGAGGAATTAAAGCAGCTCTGTGGCCAAACTTGAACCTCCCCTAGCGCACACTGCACCCACCCTCCCACACACACACACCACCACCACACACACACCTCCCCAATCCCTGACACACACCCCCTCCAGTTTAGGTTATATACATAAGAGACACACTGGGTTAGGGAGGGGAAGGGGGAAGGAAGGGTTGCAACAACACATGCACACACGACCAGTAAAAACAACAGTGACCAAACGGAACGAAAACAGAAATAATAGTTTTTCTTTTAAAAAAAGGAACACCCCCTCCTACCATCCCCAAAACCAACCCTTTCACCAACATTCCCCACCCTCTTACCCCTAGCCCCACGCACACACCTCCCAACTGTCCAGCCTTCTCTACAACAAAAGCACAGGTCATTCCTGCTATTTGTCTATACAGTATACAATAGTCATGCAAAACCAAACAAAAAAGCTCCCCTTTCCAAGGAGAGAAGTTTTTTTTCCCTTTTTTTCTAGTTTTTTTTTTCTAAAATAACACCAAAAACACAACCAGGAGTATTTGCATTGGTGTGAAAGCAGAATGGAACGGTAGAATGTTTAGAATTAAATAATTAAGTAAAAATAATAAAAGATTTCTTCCTTTGGTTGATATTAAAATCATGGTTTTCAAAATCAAACCAAATCAATTGCATTTAGTCTCTGACAACTTCTGAAGCCGTTATTTTTGTGTGGTCCTCTTGTCCTCCTATTTTTTATTCTTTCCTTCTCTTCCTTCCACATCCCTTCGTATTTCTCAGAAACATTCAATGTCTTTCCTTGACGAAAAATGTTGGTACATGCCATAGCAAAAAACAAACAAGAGAACATACAGGTAAAATGGGCAAACAAATCTCAAAACAATAGTTTAACAGTATAAAGCTTCAAGTCACAAGTTTTCAAAACTAACTATTAGTTATCATCGTATTCACTATCTTTTTTCATTTTTAAATTACAATAAACTTTACATGAAAGGTTTTTGAGGTATTTCAGAATTAATTGTCAACACACGTCTGCCGAGTTGTTTCACTGCCCAGGGGAAAAAGTTGGGAGCCTGCATACCAGTGATCTGAATGACCCACACTCCTCCATGAGCTGCATTTAGAAGCAACACAAAATTAGCAAACCGGCCTCCAACCATATTGCTTTTGCCTACAGAGACATGGAATAAACAGCCATGGGGGATCGCAGGCCATTGCAACAAAAAGATCTGGGTCACAAGGCACCCTTTGGAGGACTAAACAACATCCATTTGCCTGTAGGGGACCACTGATATGCAGAGATTGTATTACAGCAAACAGGGGCACAGAGTAATGATCGATGAGGGCTTTATTGGTTTGTCTTTTTTTTCTCTTTAATATTAGCAGTAGTCTTCTGTGCCATGGATTGCATAGTTACACTTCTAGCATCTTTTGTCACATGGTGCCAACTCCCACTCTGTTAAAAAAATATCTTTTTGGGGGGAGGCCCAAAGTGACTGAGTGCAGAGGTGCACTAGACAGCTAAAAAAGATCAAAGGCTCAAAGCCAGAATGGAGAGCAAAAAAAAGAGAAAAGACAGAATGAGAGATTTGACTTTTAACAAGTAAATTGATTGAAATAATTTGACGCAATGAGTTTTTTTTCTTTTTGCAAATACACGGCCTGTATAAAAATCCCTACAGACTTTCTATATGATAAAGTGCTTATCCTCAGATGTAATGGCAAATCCAAAGAATAACAAACATTTTGGATGAGGTGACACTCCGGTTACCGCGTCCTCTTTGACTGTAATTTCCCTTTTTGGCCTATTATTATGATGTTTGGTGTGTTTGTGGATGTGTGTGGTTATGTGTGCGAATGCTTTTGTACTCAGAGCAGTCCCACCCGTGGTTGAAGGAAAAAGGCACTCAACACTATCTGCATGGCAGCCACCTCCCTCAATGTGGCACTATGCAGTCTGACTGCGCTATGTGTGTGTGTGTGTGTGTGTGTGGGTAGAATAGGAGGAAAGGAAAGGGAAGATTACTTAGCGAGTGTCCCCCTGGGCAGCTTAAGACGTGACAGGCTGAAAAAAATCTTTGGTATCAGTGGCGGTTTCACAAACCACTCTGCTCAGTGAGGTAGCCACACTGGTTCTCACTACAAACAAAGGTCATTTTTACCAACTTAATGTACATTACAGATTCCTTGCTGAATTGTGTTTGTTACACAAATTTCTTGTCTTGTCTTGTCATTTTTTTTTAACTCAATGCTCATAGCAAATCGAGTCAACCACCCTCTACCAAGCATTTGGCATATACAATGCCCTATCTAACCAGAACAGTTACATCTAACTACAATTACCCCCAGACAAATGCTACAGTTGCACCACTGTGGAGACCTGGCAACATCCTCTAGAGCCTTTAATTCTTCTCCCTCCACATGAATAGAAGGGCCGAACGGAGGTTGCGCTGTATTCCCTTAATGTACCCCTCTCCCCGACTCCAAAAGGGCAAAAGCTCTTCTGGAGCATTGCAGCCCTATCGTCATGGCAACAGAGGAGAGAACGAAAGGTCCTTTGGCCCCTCCCGGGTTCTGGTTTTAGATCCCCCCCCCCATAGCCGTTAGCTGCTTGACAGGATGGGAGAAGTTTCCAGTCGTCTCCAGTTTTTCAAAAGTCTCTCTGTTCCTCATTTCCTTTTTTCTTTCCAGTCATTTTCCTTTTAAAAAAAAGTCTGTCCGTCTTTCCGTTTGCAATTTATGAACAAGGTGCCTTACATATGCACGACAGATCACAACAGTTACAAGAAATAGAAACTTTGTGTCTATGGTACTAATTACCCGCATCATTATCATAGTGGGGGGAGGGTGGGGTTGCAGAAAGAAAGACAGAGAAGGGGAGAGAGGGAGAGAAAGAGTGAGGAGAGAGAAGAGGTAGAGAAGAGGTAGAGAACCAAAGACAGAGCGACTGCTGCGTTTTGTTGTGTTTTAGAAAGGGTGTCAGTTGTCTTTCGGTCTGTGTAGCAGCTGTTCAGTTGAGATTTCTTGTCTAACATTCTGATGCGTAGAAAAAGTAGCTAGATTCTAAATCATTTAAAGATGATTGTTGGTTGCTATGGCACACACTGCCCGGTAAGAAGGGTAGGGCTTGCTGAAGTTGTGTGAATGCAGTACCATCACTGATTAGCATTAAGGCAGTTATCATTGGCACTAGTTTCTGAAATACTTTTGGACTGCTATGTGGCCAACCACATGTCCCCCTTACAAAAAATAAAGAGATAATAATAATAATAATAATAATAATAATAATAATTTATAACATAACTATAATTATAATTGTAGTAATTTTAGACAATCATAAGTTGATGGTAGAAATAGACACATTACAATGATTGATGCTATTTGTGCTGTGCAAATACCTACAGCTTCCTTTCCATAATAAAATAATATCAATTTAAGCATGGATTTAAAAAATGTAACAAGCCCCAGTTAAGTACAGATTAGGAGGTTTGAATTTATAATAAATTGATGAGCCTACTTTTGTCTTGCAGGCTATCTATTTCTAATCTTTATGCCTTGTATACAGAAAGAAGATTGACAAAGGCATAGAGACAGTCAGTTGTTTTTTCTTCTCAGATTTCCTCATATGCCGGTGGTGCCGTCATGGCTTGTCCTATTGTTTGGGAAATGAAAATCCTTCTCTTTGGTTTTGCTAAATTTTGATTCCTCTTTTGACCACCAGGGGGCACCAGCACGCTATGCAGGTGGAAAATGGCCGCTTTTGCAGCTGTCATTGTGAAATCATTGTGTTCTGGATTTCCATGTGCTTGCTCTTCATTCTCTCTCTCTCTTCTCAGGGATTGTAAAGCAGCGACCATGTTGCCGTTTGTCCCTTTACCACATAATCTTTCACCAAGCAGAAACAGACCTATTTCTTTTACGTCAGGAACCTTCCCAATGGTGTGGAACAGAACTTCACGTTTACTAGCAAGGACAGACCGCGTTCCCAGCAGGTTATTCAACCTCTGTGCAAAAATATAGACCTGATCTGGGACAGACCTGAGTATCTCCATTGTGAGGCGCGTTCCATTTCACCTTCAGGAAGGGTCAAGGCCCCTTGCTTTCTGTCTGCATCAATTACATTTTCAATTCATTAGCCTGGTGCATGATCTGAGAGAGCCTCTATGAAATGACTTGGGCTTTAGATAATAGGCTACTGCTGGTAAAGGGTGAAAGGCAAGTGGGGAGGTGAAGAGGATGGTCAAACCGCTTCCTGTGGGAACTGTGTAGCTATTCTGCTTTGTTTTCTCTCCTTTTGAGTGCTGTACACAGAAGCTTGCTTGGGACAAGAGTAGGTTGTGTGCTGTAATGCTTATTGCTGCTCTTTTGCTGTGCCCTCACAAACACATGATTCCAGTGAGGCTTAGCAAACGCAGTAGGGGAATGCATAAAGGAATTAATTAAAAAAAAAAAAAACCTTGACAGCAGAGAGGTTATTTGAGGCTTGACATCTTAGCATGTGGGTAGCATTTTCAAAGTGAAGTTAAACTTAGAAAAAACAATGAACAAAAGAAAAAGAATAACAGATCAAAAGTACAAAGTAATGTCTGTCCATGAATGGCCCTGAACACTTATTTGCCTATGTTCTATTCTGCATCATAACAGTCCGACTGACAGAGACAGAAAAAACAAGATGGAGTAAGTGAAAGAGCAGGACTGAAGGAGAGAATTGTAACGGAATCGCAACGGCTCCTTGTGGTTGACGTAGTGAGTGGCAATGGCGATGGCAGCGCACAGCCTGGCGCTTGCCTATAACAGTGCTCCTTTCTCTCAGGCCTTGGAGAAGGTAGTGGCGGAGGTGCCAGGCTGCCCAGGGCTGCCACCATGGTGTTCGTCATGCCAGCGGTCCATGCAGCGGCGCCGGGCGTTCATGAAGAAGTTGCTGACCGTGCTGACCTCCAGGCCCAGCTGCTGGGCGATGGTGATCTGCATCTCCTTGGACGGCCGCTTGTTCTCCTTGAAGATGGCAATGAGCGTGCGGCGCTGCAGGTCGGTGAAGACCAGCCGCTGTTTCTTAGGGACCATGTTTCGGTCCTTCTGCTGCTCCTGCTCCTTTCGTTTACAGGCTGTGAGGGCAACGGGGGGTGGGGGGGGGGGGGGGGAAGAAGGGGGAGCAGCCATTACAGAAAAGGAGAGAGAAGGAGAGAGGGGAGGAGAGAAGAAACATAACATTTCAGATCCAGAATATAAAACTGAACTTTGAGACACAGAGGTGTCCAAGTACAATTGAAACGGGCAACCCGAGAAGAAGCCAGTGATTAGTTCTCTGTAATAAAGATGGTGGAGTGCCATCTAGTTGCACAAAAAATTAGCCTGCACAACAACCTCGCAACAACTTTGGCTCCCTTGTACGGCCTTGAATTAAATGTGATTTAGGTATAATCCATCCTCTGTCCCTGGGGAGGGAACACTCCCATCCTGGAGAGGCCGAGGTGAGAGGCAGAGGCGAGCGGCTAGCCTGCGGTGAGCACTCCCAGCCTGGTTGGAGACACTGCTGTTTGATTCAATATTAATGCAGTTTGGGTTCGCACTGGGAGACTGAGTGACTGTTGCCCAAAAGTGAGCTTTTGTGTGTGTGTGTGTGTGTGTGTGCGGGATGTGTGTACATATATGTGTGAGTGTGTTCTGTGTGTGTCTAAATGTATGGCTTGTGTGTGTGTGTTTGTATGTGTGTGTGTGTGTGTGTGTGAGAGAGAGAGAGAGAGAGAGAGAAAGAGAGAGTGAGAGAGAGAGAGCAAGAAAGGGAAAGTGAGAGAGATATTGACCCGAACTGCTTTAGGATTTGGCAGAAGGCGGGAGCTGTCTATCGGGACCAAGGCCTGAATCCCCTCCAGCAGGTCTGCAGTCTGCGACTTCAAACAGAGGCCACTGGAGGTCTTTTCATTGAGCTAGGAGCCAGTATTTTTAACTGCCTTTTAAGGGGAAAAACAAGCTTACAACTCTGACCATTTCTTTAAAGCGTGATGATGGAGCAGGCATTGAGGAATATGCAGACAACGTTGCAATGAATTGTGTTAACCTTCACTTGACTGTGGATGTGAAAAGCATATTGATAGTGATTCCTTAGGATCAAGTTGAAATAAACTGAATAAAACAATAAGTAATTGAAAAAAATGTTGTTTCATGGTGCTAGTCATTTCTCACATTTCACTCAGCAGCATATATTGACAATTTAAAAAAAAGTAATATATGTTCTTGTGTTTTTCTTGCGTACAATTTTTAACTACAATTTTTTGTTTGAATTTTTAATGTTTTTTTAATAACTCTCACACAAACATGCGCACAACGTGGTTCTCAGTCCTTCATATATTTTTTCATACCTTTTCATTCCTGCCTCTCTGCTCTTCCAACTTACAATGTGTATACAATTTCTCTCTCACACACACACACACACACACAGAGAGAGCAAGCGTGAGCGCCAGAGAAAGGGAGGGAAGTAAGGAAGGAAGAGGGGGTGAGAGCACATTCTCTTGAGGAGACTGGTGCTCTGTGTCTGATTACAGTGAGTCTGAGCCTCATTGATCACCTGCTCCAGTCAAATTTGCTTACTATGGTCATCTAACCCCCTGGCATATCCATCATGCCAATGTTTCGTATCAACACACACTGCTTCAGACCACACTTTGCTCTCAACTAACATGCACTGAGGGCGAAAACATATAGGCCTGTAAGCGAAAAAAGTATTGAGTTAAGTTTAAGTTTTTATCGTACAATTTAAAGGGCAACATATCCCCATGGCCACTGCTTGTAAAATTTTAAATGTTACGCGATTTTTAAAAGTTTTAGGGTGCGGTCTTGTAGCCTAAACCTGACCCTGTTGTTATTTCGAGGTCCAATCAGCAGGTGTCTCTCTCCCCGTTTGGGCGTTATTGCCTATTGCCGAGGTTACAGGCGTTGGGTTTTTGTGATCAATAACGATCGATCGGTGAGGAAGGGGGCCCTGATTACTGAACCAAGCTCGCCGTGGAGGGAAGAAAATCGATCATTGCAGATTTTACAGCTGCAGTGCACACAGTCGCGGGACATAGAGACTCTAAGATTCAAACGGCAGGCCGAACTGGATCTGGAAAGCTTTGCCAATGCCTTTATGTCAGGCGTCAATCACGGCGCCTGGGAAACGTGTGACCACAAATGGACTCAAGCTCAGAGGGAGAGATTAGTCCAGCGGTGAAGTCAAACAATACTTGTTCCCTGCAACTATTAGACCTTAGCGTCCCTGACAACGTATGAAAGGGGTAAGCATGGCACGTCCCAAGGACCATTCAGAAGGGGTGACACTAAATTAGGCTACATATCAACGCCTTCAAGTTGCATTGTTTGAAACAGGTCAGATGGTGTTTGAGTTGGTGCTTAAAAAAGAGCTTATGGTTGAGTTAGATCTATATATATTTTTACATTTTACTACGAGGCTACAACGGTTAAATTTATGGGAAATCCGTTTACTAAGCCTAGATGCAACAAACGACACAATTAAAAAATGACGCATATAGGCTGTATATTTACTTAACTATAGTTAAGGGAAAAGCCGGTAGAACACAAAGGTTGTAAGGGCTAACGGTGACTTACACACAGGCTAACGTTATGCTGCAGCTACCTGGATCATCTGAATTTGGCTGCCATTTTGCTCTCCGATGATGCCATAACTGAGACGGCCAATACCAGTATAATTGTTTAAATTATGATTCGTTGGTGATGGCAAAGTGATTTTAGGCTTATATCTTTTTAACAAATGTGTAGGCCTTCAAGTAAAAATGACTTTTGATGAGAAAATTGGATTTTGCTTTCTACACATTCGGCAGATCGAACTGCAGATTCGGCAAACCTAGGCCCATAGGCTGTCTTATTCAACAGACCGATTTGCATTGGAATACTTCTACCTTGACAGCTACATTTCACTCACACAACGAATTAAATGTATGTATCCCTGCCTAAAATAGTCCAAAACGTCCCCACTTAGTGGAGCAGGGCAAAGATGAATGATGAATCTATTGAGTGGTTTGCGTCTTAAGTCCATGGCTGCTGGATGTTGTGAAGACTAGGGGCTACCCGTTGTGCGTAAAGGTTCTAACAACTTCTCAGTTCAATGCTGATTAATGTAATGGGGACAATTGGTGCTAATATACTGCCTATTTCCTACAACGTGTCTGCTTTTTCAGAGCTTAACGGAAGACACCCTGAAAAAATCTGCCTTAGCCTGAGATGTAATAACGATGACCTGGTTGCCTATTAGTTTGAATTTACCGGTCCTAATTAGCGTAACCATTAGCCTACTTTGTAGGCATAGATATATAAAAAAATGTTTTTTCATGACTTTGTAACTTAACTCTTCGAAATAAAATCAAATGGAGAGATGACGTTCCTCAAACATACATAGATGGCCCAAAGTGTGTGAATGTCGCCTTGGTTTGCCATGCCGGATAGGCCTATGCGTGTGCACGAGCATTAGTGCGCGCAGTGTGTGATGTCGGACTTTCAACTGGGGAAGTGAGGGGGTTGGGAAGGAATCGATACCTAACCGCACCGTGCAGCCAACCAGTCTGCCGGGGATCGATGTGCTGCTGGATTGAGAGTTGGAGGGGGTGATCTGAAATTGGGTGCGGTATGACTCCCCCGCTGAGGCCGTCTTTCTACAAGCGAGAAACGTTCACTCAACCCTTATATTTACATTTGATCATTGGAAAATAAAGGAATAGCAATAAAAAAAACATGTACTATTATTTGTTGATATTAATAATTTAAATGGAATAAAAATAAAAAAAAGAAATGTGATATGGTCCGTTCAATCATTACTATGCTAGGCTATATCCTAATGCTTCAACGAATCTTTCTTCTAAGATGCATTTGTTTTAATGTGTACATTTTTTATACTGCAAAATACACACTTGCGGACAAGTAGTATCTATTCTCATTCATCATTCTTTTACTGTAGGGCAAACTATTGAGTGAATGTTATATTAATCTGTAAGGCTAGGCTACTTCAGCAACCTTGAAATCTTTATAAACAGTTTCGAACTCTTTTACTGTGTAATCTTTATACTGTCCAGATAATGACACAGTCGTTCATTTCACTATGAAGAGACCACACTATTCTGATCAAGGTTTTTACAACCAAAGGTGAGGCCTTGTTGAAATGGTAACGTTTATGGCTTATGTCCATGTTGTTCATGTCCACTATTGGTCTCAGAAGGCTTCGACATTTTTCCCATTAGCAGTAGTCAATAATAGCCTATAAAACAACCTGTAGATTACGGTAACAATTAACATTATATAAAAAAATTAAAATTATGCCTTTTTAATAAACGCTTTTATTCTGTGAAATGTAGCCTACCTAGAAACGTTTTACCAAATACTTTTATGATATATAAAACTCACATAGCCTAACAGACATTAGGCCTCTGTAGGTCTAAAATAATGAGAGTTCAGATTCAGAAATAACAGAGGAGAGGTAGGACCACATATCCTAACACTGGCATCATCCTTGTTTTAACACCAGACTTCCATTGCCATCATTCAGTTCAGTGCATACTCTCCCATTGTTCATGTTTTAACGTATCGATCTGATCCTTTTTCCTTCGTGTGATTTATGGGACGGAGAGCATTTTTTATCAGCATAACAGGTTCCGCTAATCGTCTCGAAGGTCGATTTCGGCACGCTTAATTCTGCAACTGTCAGCAAAAACGCGAGATGGAGATAGACAAAAGACAACATCTAAAACTCTTCCTCAACCAGATAATTGAACGTCATCCTGGTCACATAGAATTCAAGGCTGAATGTATTCAAGACACACGGCTGTCTGGTCGTGCAAGTTGGCTCGGCAGCCGGCCTAAGATGGATCAAGTGCCAGGTGCCAGGACAATGTAGTCTTACAACTGTCAGTCATTTGTCATAAATGAGTAGTGGGATGTATTTACAGCAGTAGCACTGAAATTGAAGCATGATGTTATTTCGATGTGTATCCTATGTAGCCTAGGTAATAATAGCTTATGCCTGTATGCGCCGTTGTCCAGAGGCGTAATTATTCATTCATAAACTTTAGTAGGCTTAGTAGGCCTAAGTTTCTTAGTCTACGAGTCTACACGAGTCTATTGTTAGGCTACTAAAAAAAACATAATTTTCAAATGTCTATGCTGTTCGAGTAGCCTATGAAAAAAGCACCAGAAACAAATAAAATCAGCAGCTGAGTCGTGCCAGCTGCGTCTTAACAGTTCGTGAAGTAGGCTAGGCCATTTGTGTCTGAGCCTCAAGCAGAAATTAATCTCTTAAAGCTCTGTGTATGAATGCTCCAGTTCTATTCCCAGACGCTCTCAACATTTTCTACTGAAATGCATCATGGCTTGGATGGATCATGGCTTTAAACGGTATTCGTCCTATTCTGTAGTAGACCTACACTGTAGATTACATTTTATTATTGTTATTGTTGGTACTATTGTTATTATTGATACTGTATTATTGTTATTATCGGTACTGTTTCTAACATTTCCCGCTGAATTAACAAGACGGAAACAACATTGTGTCGCCCTGCTTTTTGCAAATGGGGGAAGTTTAAAACAGCAGCCAGTTGGCAGATCCATCATGTAGCCTACAAATTGTGACAGTTCATCCCTATTACCTTTTTACCTTTTAATTAAGCTTTATGTTTTGACTTTACTTGTAGCCTTCAGGTCGATAGTATATTTAATACTAAAAGTGTCATATATTTTTAGTTGGTAGCCTAACGGAGAAAATGCTAACAGTCGATTAGGCCTACAGCGCAAAACTATAATAACTGCTACTCTCTAAGCCTTCCTTTTCGCGTGGAAAATAATAACAATCACAATAACAACAACAACAACAATAAAACTAATAATAAGAATAATAAACTGTAATAATCGGTGTCTTTCACCGGATCCAGATTTTAGATGGATTTTTTTGTTTTTGAATTTGACTTCATGTTTTGCAACACCCCTGAATTATTGGTACAGTCATGAACAGATTATATTAGTTTGACTGCACAGAAAGCTCTCCAAAAAGCAATTAATGCAGTGAATTGATTAATGCATATCAACATTAGATGCTGATTAAACCATCAATAATATATGAAATAAAATCGACTTCGTTTCTCAAATTAATGCCTGAATATTATTTTGCACAAAACTAGCTTTTGCGTTGTGTGTTTTCCCTATTGTTAGAAAATGAATACACACTTACACACACACACACCACACACCACACACACACACACACACACAAACATACATGTAATACGCTAACAATCACGGCTCAGTATGCCCACTTTTCTGGCGAGTGAAAAGTTATGATTTGACATTTGGCATGGGCATGACGCTTGCCTATAAATTCAGGCCTGATTTCAGCACTATACAGATGAACAGCGAACGCTTGATAGCAATGCGAAAAACAACGGTAACTTTTGAATGAGTAATCATAATCTCTTAGAATGTCTATTACCACAAACTGGCCATTCAAATGATCTTACCATCTCCAAATGACAATGTGGATCATCGTCTATATCTGAGTTACCTATTCCTTTCTGTACTGTCGCACTTCTGGCCCTTTACATTACTACATTTTTTTTATTTCTTTCCCATATAGCGTGCACAATGTGGATCTTCACATTAATGAAACGACCCGAGAATAAGCAAAGATCCCAACGTCGGTAAATATCATAGAGGAGCTTGTTTTATCAATAATTATTGATTCTTTAAAGGGTAAAGTCATGACAAAAGAGTCGCTTAAAGGCATGCACACGGGTCAATTAGTGTAGGCCCTATGTCTTCAGATAATTTCCTCTTGTTTGTCTGCTGAACCATGTTAAGTCAAGTAAGGCAAATGGTCAAACGGCATTTATTTGAACCAATATTTATATATATATATATATTTTTAAAGAGATGGTTTTCACAGCAAATGGTTTGATGCTTAAACTTTCATATCGAGATGATGTTGTGTTGGAGCGCCACCCTCTGGTGGGAAAACGCAATAAAACTGCAATAAATCTGCAATAAATCTGATCCAAACAAACAAACAAAAAAAGGAATCTTTTAAAACTGTTTCAGGATGTTTTTTTTTTCGATTTGGGTCAGATTTGCTTGCATGCCGTATAGAAATATCTGTAGTGTACACTTCGCTATGTACTTTTATACACTTTAATTTGGAGTAACCTAACTAATCGAGATACATGATAGGTGCCGGTGTGGTTATCAATCAGTTAATCTGAAAGACGATGATTTACAAGCGATATTGTTTTAATTCTTATGCGCTTTTCTGAATTCTCAGCATAGAATGTGATTGCCTGCTACTTACATGTTTTTATTGCATGCAGACGCATTAGGCCTATGCAAAAATATTACTGATATTTATGTTTATATAAATGTGAAGACACGTGCATTGCATGTGCATATTCTTGACAAAAAGGGGTGTTTAAATTGTGACGTAATGTAATTTAACCCTTGACGCATTCCTCGTGGCCAGTTGGGTCTCTTAACAATTTGATTTAAAGGTCATTCTCCTCTATCGATCCAGTTTGGCTAGGGAGCTACGGGAGTATAAGAATTGATCATTCAAAATAGAACAGACAGTATTTTATGCAGCAGTGGGCCAGCGACGATGTGTGGAATGTGTTGATGATTAGGCTACTGTTCCGCATCGGAGGAGGGACAGAGCCTAAGCTCTCTTCTAAGAGTTAGGAAT
Organism: Limnothrissa miodon; assembly: GCA_017657215.1. Lineage (NCBI taxonomy): Eukaryota > Metazoa > Chordata > Actinopteri > Clupeiformes > Clupeidae > Limnothrissa > Limnothrissa miodon. The sequence goes on from JAGFZM010001940.1 coordinate 286,852, forward strand.
CCTCAAAAAACAGCCATTGTGTCTGGGCATTTAACATTAAACATTTGCAATTGGCTTCAGTGCAATCGTGATAGGTTTGTGAAATGTCCAAGTTTGTATAGGCCTTCATGATACCGCTGACTCCGGAGACCAATGCAGTGCGCATGACATTTTATTACTCCAAGGCAGGTCTACTGGCTTGGGCCCTCCATGTATTTAGCATTCTCTAGTAGTAGGCATGTTCTATGAAGGTAGGCAGCTCTTGGATAAAAATGTGTTCCAGTGAATTGGAGGGGGAGGGGCAAGAGCGTTGGATTGTTTGGTTCAGCTGAAGCGATCGGAGGTGTGTGTGTGTGTGTGTGTGTGGGGGGGGGGGGGGGGGTAGAGAATGAAAATCGATACCGATTCAAGTCAGCGTACATTTGATGGAGACATAGGCCCATGTTATACCCTGGTCACATAGCTAAGGCCTATGCACATATGGACCTAAAACGTATTTGTCTTGGGTTTGGTGTGAAACTGCTTCTATAGCCCATTTATATACCTATATGCATGTAAACCCGATACATGAAACGGACGCTTAATCTGAGGTTAAGTGATGTGGTCTGCGGCAGTATTGGAGCCATTATGTCAGTATTTACCACGAGTTTTACTTTGGTTACCGAACAGTGGCTCTGTAACCGCACGGTTCAAACTGTGCCCTACTGCCTACGTTCGAGTATCAATTATTAAAGTGGATATCGATCAAATTCCTTGTCTGACTCCACCCTCCTAAACATGTTTTCCATTGCTCTCGGAATACACTGTGCAGTTTCATATTCGTACAAACTGTACAATTCTGTATCACACATGAGACACATTTCAGCCAAACGTTATTCATATATAATTATTGAATATTAGAATGGTGCTGTGCTTCTGCAGAAAATGTGACAAAGACTATACCCTGGTTCTCACGCATACTGATCTGCTATGCATATCAGTCTGTCTAATGTCATGTCATACCTCTCTTCCAAGGGGTAGAATTTACAGAAAGGTAAATCGCATTTGCGGGAATTGGATATTCATACAACCAGTCAGACCAATGAGAGAGAAGTAGGGCGCATTATAATTTCAAGTTAATGTTAAGTCGGTTTTTGATTGGTTCACTATCTCAGGTCGGAGAAAGTGGAGATCGACTTCCTAATCGCAGATCAGTAGCCTATGTGTGAAAGCCAGGCTAGGACTGTAACATACTGCCTGAATTAATCAGGTTCAGGTGTGTATTATCACCCCAAATCCAGAGGGTCATATGTAGCCTTCCGTAACATATATGCCTATCTATTGGCCTGTCGTTTGAATTTTCAGGAATGGGATAGCTGGCCTATGTCTACTGCACTTGACACAGAAGGCCTATCACTGAACAGTTGGATTGTAAAAGGGTAACCCACGTTCTACATCAATTCAGAAATTAATCGGATCGATGATTTCCCATAAATTCTTCACATATAGGCTACTGCTCGCCAAATGCTGATTGATACGCGTATTTGTTTTTCCTATATCTACTATTCTGCATGATGTAGGCCTGCTGGCTGGAATAATTTCCAAAGCAAACTGTGAAAACTATGTTCACATCTAGGCGACTGTAACATCATTACAATGGAGTCGAGGTTTTGGCCATTTTAGTCTCGTTTGGTTCCCTATAGCACCCGCCCCCTACACCCCCAGATCCTACCGAGAGGGTCCAATGGGAGAGAGTGCTGATCCGGAATAATTGATAGATGCACTGGCTATCTTTATCGATCACTGCTTTATTGACCCGACCAAATACATTGAGATGGAGTGCGGGATTCAGCACACATGCAAAGACGAATTGTTTCTCATCGTTAATGTAATATTTAACTGCCTCCCATCACACCTTCTCTATATGTGGACTTTCACAATTCTACGAAAGCACTTCTGATTAACTATAAATAGAATTCGTTTTTTCTTTTCGTTATTTAATTTCAACAATTCATTACCCGACCGGCTGTTTAATAAAGATAATTTGGACATCACTTTATCACCCTTTTGAATTAATAGGGATACACAGAACAATTGGACACAGCATTTTACAGATTTACACAATTCCAAAAAACCTTATAATAGGCAATAATGGGAATAGGCCTACACAATACAAGGCCTTTTGGCGTTCCATGTAGGCTAAGGTTATGCCTGTTCAGGCGTTAGTAGGCCAGACTGCCTCTGAAAAGTCAGTGTAGTCAATATAGTCTGATTTTACCTCCTTAAATATGAGGGAACAATAGCTTTCGCATACAACTAACAGCGTTTTCGCATTAGCCTAGCAAAGCAGCCATATTGATTTGTGTGACTGTGATGAATTTGGAATAGTAATTTGAATTTATTGATTGATGAGGCCGACTGAGTATCGCCAGCCTCTTTCTCTTTCTCTCTGAATCCTCTCTTCCCCAATCACCCAACCCAGACCACTGATCCCTGAGGGAATAATGGCAAATTTAAATGCAATAAGTAAAATGTTGTTCCCTGCATTTGCATATTTCAGCCATTAGTAATTTCACTCAGATTTCACATAGTAGCACCTGACAGTATATAAGGCAACGATGGTGGTGTAGTGGCCAATGCAGATGTGGTCAGCCAAAAGAGCCCATGTTAAACAGCAAAAACAGCAAGAATGAAACACACTGCGACCTCATAATAATGTTGTTGTTATTATTATTATTATTATTATTATTATTATTATAGTTTATACATTAAATATAGTTTTTTCTCAATCAAGGTCAAATCTATATTTTTTCTGTAAGAAAATGCCAGAAACCCTACTAAAGCCAGCCATTCTCTAATGGCAAAGACAGGTGTACATGCTTTTTAACTTTACCTTGAGGAATGCCTTGTCTCCTAAAGGATTCTTGATTTTATTATGTAGAGGAAGATATAAAATCCTCAGCCCAATTAGGTTTAACAGCAATGGCACTTAAACAGACAATTGTAGAGTGTTTAAATCTTTATTTACCAGAACCCCTGTAAATGTGCAAAGGAACAATTTACATTCCATTAAGTGCTTTTCAATAGAGCATTGACTGGAACTAAAATATGCCAGTATGCCCTGTTAATTGAACTCTCCACTGATATACTGCAAACACAAGCTAGGACAGACTAGTGCCCTGTGTGTCAGTCTAGATGTATTTAAGGTAGAAATTATCTATGGTGTGGGGGTACTGGTAGTTTTGTTGTATGGAAATATCAGGTAATAGGCTGCCTATGCTGGCAGCCCCCCCCCCCCCCCCCCCTACACACACACACACACACACAAAGAAAATGTTCTGTGCAAGATAGTTTTTTTCTATTGTCGAAAATGCATTTGTTCTCAAAAACTATTGCCCACAATAGAAAAGACATGCTTTATGATGTCCAAATTGGTGTGCAAAAACGTGTGAATTGAGTTTCAATTAATGAATTATATAAACTGTGCAATGGCTTTATTCTCTAGCCTGTTCAATAACACAAATAGGCTACACATGGAACATAGTTTTTAAAGGTATGAGGAGCATTCTCTCTCTCATTAGGCTTTATCATTATGTGCTAGATGTTGATAATCACACACACACAGAGAGAGAGGGAGAGAGAGAGACTTTTAACTTGGAGGATTAGAATGCTAGCAACTTTCGATTAATTGTGGTTTGGACACATCTGATCTTACCTGCTAATCTTAGTGCGGACATTCGCTGGAATTCGGGTTCTTGCAGCCATTTCCACATCCTCCGAAAGGTCTCTCGTCCAGACTTGAGTTTACTCCATGGTTTGGGATTCCGTAGAAGATCAGAAAGCGTTCCCTGGGACCGACACAAGATTCTCTGGGCGAAGATGGCCTGCGGAATGCTGTACCTTTTGAGCTCCGCGGTTATGCGCTGTGCCACCTCTTTGGTGTTTATCTCCTCCACCTGCCCTGGCCCCCCTCCCTGCCCACCGCCCCCAGACTGTCTATCCCGCTCGGTCAACATAGACCCGTTGGCCTGAGAGTGCGGGTGGCTATGATGGTGAATCCCATTGAGTGAGGTCATGATGCCCGCACCATGCCCCCCTAAACCGCGAGCCAGGTGGTCCTCGCTCCTAGACAGCATGGCTGCATGGCTCTCAAATCCTCCCGTGGAGAGCATCTTGTCGTTTGAAAGATGAGTCCCAGGACCGTAGGCCGACAGAGTCTGTTGAGTGTTGTGCAAAGACCCAAGCCCGTTGGACAGCGGGGATAACGGCTGTCCCATACCAGACATGTCTTTGGGGTAGTGGCTGTAAAGATTGCTCATAGACGCTAGGCTCCGGTCATCCCGCATCAGGGTAAAGCTGCCGCTTACGTTTCCGGGAGTGAGACGCTGATGGGCCGGGTGGTGATGGGCGTGTGGATGAGGATGATGGTGGAATTTCTCGGAGACAGTGGAAATTGGAGGCAGGTGTTGAAGCGGCGTTAGTGTAGTATAGGTGCTGCTTAGACTCATCCCGGAATCGCAGGACATGGTCATGGCCGGGTGTAAGGGACCGGACAATGCGTGGTCCGTGCGATAGTCTCCAGCCCCCTCCAAAATTGAAGCCATGCTAGAAACCATGGCCGAGCGCCCGTGCGATACTAGGTTCCTGTGTGACGACTGCCGTCCGTGGGGAGAGTTCATCAGGTCCTCCGTTTGGTGGCTGTGAGAAACGCCGTGGAGGTTCCCGATGTTCTCCATTGTAAGTTCCATCATTGCAATAGCCGCCTCTCACACCCTGCCTTTCACGCTCTTACTCACTCTTTTCGTTCCCTCTCTCGCACGCACGTTATCTCAGTCCTCCGTCTTGTCTTCTTCTGACCAATATTAAACGATTTCAAAACCAAGCCATTGATACGTAGCGCCAATTGTTGACGTTTTCTAGTGGTCTGAGACCAAGACTTGATTCTCGACAATGCACACGCTCTGTCTGTGTGCCTCGCTCGTTGTAAAGCCCCTCCACTATTCAAGGCAGGTCTGGGCTGTGTGTGTTTGCGCGCGCGCACGTCACAGTCTGTCAAGATGTGGTAGCATCTGTGAACGCGCATTGTGTTCTTGGTCCTGTAATCAGGGTGCCAATTCTCAACGTCATATTTTTCTAGTTCCTCTCAAATAAATATACAAACGTATCCTAAATTATTATAAGAAAAACCCACAGAGAATTTTGTAACAAACAGTAGGTCGCTGTATTCCTATCTAATGATTGGATTGGATAAAGAAGGGACCTGCATGCTTTCCTGATAAAGGAGCTTGACCTGGCGCCAGGGATTTCTAAATAGTTAAATATTAATAGCTTTGGTGAGCAGCTTATGTCATGTCAGAAATACAAAAATAAGCCATTGGTAAAAGTGGCGAAATGGCGACAGGACTATATTGTTCTGATTTTCATGAGAAGTGGACAGTTAAGGCATCGGCCTGTCCTTTCAGAGGCTTGACATAAGTCGACATTGATTGTCGTGAGAGATTGTCTCGCAAGCATAGGTCTTAATGGAGTAGGCCTAATGGGTCAATCAAAATGTTTTCCTAATTAATTTATCACTTGTTAGATAGAGTTGACTTACGCAGCAGTCAAATGCATCTTATGACGCTTAGGCCTACAGACGGCAATACCTAGCATCATGTTACCAGGTGGCCTACTTTTATTAACTTAATAGAGAACATTTCAAAATAATATTCGAAGACGCAAGTTTTAATATTTTCTGTAGATGCAATGTCTGCTGTCATTTTGTTAAACACATTAACATTACTTATCATGAATAGACTATTTGTCCTGGTGTAGGCCAGTTATAGCCCATATAACACAGACAGTGAGCATCGCCATGGACTGCTTACTGCATGCACATTTTCAAAGTTTTCACGGATGTGCTCATTCCCTGTTATTTTGGAGTTGTTAAAGATACTGGCCATTGACGTCAGTTCAGGTCACCAATGGCTATTCATCAGTGTCAATTGATCAGTATTGATGGGAAAGTCGTCGATATTGCCACTGAAAGATAGGTACAACGCGAGGTTTTTGCTCATAGAGTTAACGTGAAAGCTATGTAGCAGACATGTGTAGCATATATGTTCTAACTTTGTGGACAAGACAATTGTCTTGAATTGTTATGTTTGGGACCATATTTAAAACATTGGCTTACAGGACTGGAATGAGCGCTGTCCAAGGCCTTATCAAAATATTCTTGAAAGCTAGTAGGTATGGTATTGCCTAGGTTATCTTTCCTGCTGAAAACATTTTTTTTCTGCTACAGGACACCAGTTGTGAAGGCCATTGCCCCGCCAAGGAGAGAAAAGGGGAGAAACGTATAGGTGAGAAGAAACTTGAAATACATTTTTCAAGTTGATATTCCTCTATGGGGTATTTCATCTCTGTTATAACGGATAAACCTTAAGTCACCTGATGCGTCTGGGAGTTATTTTTAACCTTAAGATTGTGGCGGGTTTGTTGTCCCACTGTTGATGCCCTGTATTGATCTTAGAACCAGGAACCACCCCGTTACATCTAGGCTACGCAACAGGGTGGTTAAGGGCAAGGGTAGTCGCTGATTATGACGCATGACGCTATAGGCTACTCTGTTCTGTTCAGAAATAGCGTTGACGATCTAACTGGAAATATGAACATAATAATATAAAATGGTGGAGTTCAAAACAACGGTAGCGTACCAGGCAGCACAATAGTATTTTTACCTAGATTAAACCGACCGTGCATAAAGGTCTGGGCAATGATGGACAATAGAAGGCCTACAGAAGTAAAATAATGCCATTTGACAGCGTAGTCTGGCATTTGAAGTAGCCTAGTCCTGCTTTCATATTAACAAATCGAATGTTTACGGCAACCTTATAAATTATTTAAATTTTTGAGAGTTAGATTTAGGCTGTTATTGATTTTCATATTTCTTAGGCCTATTAAATTCCACGTGCCAAAACAATGACATCGATGGCTACTAATACCAGGCCTACTTATAGTAGCCTAATAATAATACTAATTCTTCTAATACCTCTACTAATCATAGAGGGGTGTTAAATTCTTAGCGATAGTGATCTAGTCGATGGACACATAGTGGTCTAGTCGATGTACACGTCAGCATCTGGATGACACATGAATCTTTTCCTCGCGTTAGGTTATGTTTAGGCCTACTTATTCGTTAGTTCAGACATTTGTAATGTGTATTTCCGATTTAAGGAAGATTTTTTTCTCACATCTGTCCCAGTCTTCACTATATCTTTGTGGTAGTCAGTTACATGTTTAAAAGTGTTAGCCTACCATGCACTTCCAGTTTTAGCCTACCATGCACCAAATATCCTTTACGCTTCGCATTCTGGAGTATAATAAAGAAAATGTAATGTCATTTATCTCAGATCAAAATAGGTCCAGATTTTATTTTTATTTTGTGATGACATTTCCTAATTTCACTGATGGCATTACGCACGCACTGCAAGTCACTCAATCGAAAAGTAGGCTTCAAGATATGACATGGCTATTTTGTGCGCATTTAGAACATCATTTATTAACCTTAAAAAAGTTTTCCAGATTAAATTATCTGATGGCGGCCTCTCTATCAAATATTAAACATGTCGATAAAATGTTGCCTCGGAGTCAGAATAATTTATCACATTAGGCCTAATATTAGGTTCTTTGGTGACTTAACTCATTAGTAGCGAAACTTCAGTAAGGCTTATGGCTATACACAGTTATGTTTGTAACGCATTAAAACACGCCAATTATGTATTTGCCTGACAATATCAGATCGTTAAAAACTGGAAAACTCTAGATCTTATAAAGCATAGGTAAATATTCTATAGTTAACACGTGTCAAACGGATGTTAAATAACTGTTGAAAAAAAAACACAATGCTCTCCAGATTCAATCGAAATCAAAGGACACTGTTTGACACATTAAAACCATCCCTGGTGGACACAGCACGAGCTATCTATACGCATTGATTTATCTAGAAGTTTAGTGTGATGAAAGGGGAGAGGTTAGTCACAACAAACAAATCACAATCATCTGCCACTCAGTTCTCCTGAACTCCTTATCAATTTGTATAGATTTAGCTATTGTTTCTCTTTACCCGTCAGCATTACATATGGAACTTGTTTTAATCAGTGTAACTGTTACTTATTTGTTACGACTTGACTGTGCTCATTTGACCAGTTAGTTGGGAATTGATTTAAAAAGAAATGTATCTTGGCGAAAAAAACTGTATAGTCCACCTTTCAAGGGATTTTAAATAGTTGGGCAGGCTTTAAATCCTAATCTACCGTCTCCACACAGCAGGTTTTGAACCGTGACAAGATTACTGCTGTCATGAAACAATTCAGGATAATATAAAACACTCACTGATGCACTTGAGTGTTTAACAAATCACTTACTTTTAGTTTGATTTCAAGAACGCTGAGATGGGAACAAGGAGCTCCCGGTGATGGATTCATTACCTCTAATTTATTCCAAAGTATATTTACTTGAATCTGTGTATTGGCAAAACTTAAGTCGTAATGTCACTTTGATCAGCTCCCCAGGCTAACACACTTCTAGGATAGTGATTCGGGCCATTGGACCTCAGTGGATGATAGTAGAGAATTTTATATGTGTTAAGGGGATTAAATAGTCCCACTCAACCTTCCTTCTGATGTAGATGTCAGTGCCGTTGCTGTTTGGTGTAACCAGTTTGCTTATTAGTACGCGGGCCAAATGCAATTGACCTTTGCAAGTGCCATAACATTTAGCATACCCTTGTTAGGCTTAACAGATGGAATTTTTTTTGACTGCCGGAGTACAGACGCCCTCTTAAAAATTAAAATGTGTTTGCCTTTGAATGTTTAAATATTCAGTTTAGTTCTGAATGCAGTTCTACATTTTAAGACAGATGAATACCAAAACAATAGGGACTGAGGTAAAAAATATATTCAGTGCATTTGTCGTTAAGCCTTGAAAGTTTTTGCAAAGATCACCAATGCCTACAGACGACCAAAGTATATTTTCTGAAGAATTAGTGTGCTGTGCATAGCTAATTATTTAGGGACCTTTCGAAATGTTCTGCCGTGATCCATACTGTTGGAACGAAATCTCTACATCCCAATCGATTAGGACAAACTCTATGAAGACATTGTCAGACATGAACTAAAAAGCATCTACCCTTCCCAAAATCCTTCAAAATTATATGCAAATCTACAGTCTATAATGTGTCTTAATATGACTCAAGAAATAAAACCAGAAGACACATCTTACGGATTTGTAGGGTTTTTGTATTTTTTATTAAAGTGTTTTGTAACTACTATGTGATTGTAATAGTTTGTTTTTTTCTTTCATTTGTGAAATGCATTTTGCATTTCTTCTGTCATATCTAATTGTTTAAATTCCATCGATAATCAATATATTGATCTGAAGCACAAAGGTTTATTGAACAGAGCGCATGGCCATTCATCATGTGCTTAAACGTTAGAAAATATAACATGAATATCGAGGTTTTGTTATTTTATCAAAAATGCGTTTGATGGAAAATAATGTTATATGCACTTTTAGACCTGTGTTTTACACACTTAACTCTCTATATTAATTAATATGTGGTAATTGACTTATTTTAAAATCCAGAGATAAAAGCTATTTTGGTATAATGCAGATGTTGTTTGAAGTATGAAATAATGTTTAAGCATTAGTAGATGTAGAGGTATGAGTTGAGGTGAAAGCAGGGAATTCATATGGTGGGTTGATTTTGATATTTGAATAGACAATACATACACCTACATAATAGGCGCACATTTACTGGCAGGTATAGTCTCCTTAGAGTAATCATATTAGACCATTTTTAGTATCACAGTATATTAGTATTACCAAATATAATTTATTCTGTCTTTGAATAAATATTATTTTAGTAGGATATTTATTTCTCTTTAAACTTTAGATTTTCTTTAGAATGTTAAATTTCGTGTTCATATCAATTGAGTGCTGTTTTTCCATGCTTAATTGTTTGTGGTTTCATGAGTGCATAACACAGCCCCACTTGAGTAAATGATGCCATCTCATTGGACTTTTATGAAGCTGACACTTAAGCAATAGTTCCACCTGGATTAAGCTAGAAATTGAATTGCTCTTATTATGCTTCTGTTCACAGATCATGTTCATATTGATTTCTAAAAGACTGTAATCACAATCTGCAACATCAATACATGCAGCAGTCAGGTAATGTTAATATGCTATCAGTGTGGAAAACAAGAAAAATAGTTTCATTCATTCACACATGCATGTTAACCTCACAGGCCTATGCAGCTGCATGCATGTTTGGTGATCTGGCATGTTCGGTGATTGGCAGAAATCTAGGACTTTTTTTTTTAGAATTCTGCAATCAGTATCACCATAAGGTGGATTCCGCATGGTGTAAGACAACACTTACATTATGGATCCAGTTTGTTTTAGTTGTTTATAATGTATGATATGAAACTATAATGATAGTTTTCTAAGAGAGATTAAAATCCCCCACACAAGTATTACACACATCTATTTTATACTGTAAAGACCTTCTGTATATGTTGACACTATTGCCACTATGAATATTCATGCCATTAAAGCAGAGACGGTTGATGATGTGTTCTAAAAGATCTTTGCTTAAAGATGTCATTTCAGAATTTTGACTACCCTAGGCCACAATCGAGTTGTGTCCTCTTTTCTGGAAATGCAAGTAAAAAAAATGTGCATTGTGATCCCTCTTTGAAAACATGCACCCTACATAATTGGCATAGGTGGCATGTCGGCATTTCAGTCCAATATTGTAATTAGGTTTTAAGCATAATATAATAAAATTGAATATGGAGGTAAACTTCTTTATCATATGTGCTTACTTGTTCTTGTCATAATTGTCGACTAATTTAGCAACTAGAGTGGCTATATTTTGTTTGTAATAGGCTAGCTTTAAATTTCATTTAGTAAGATCCTATTGATGTTTCATGTGCGTTTTTCCACCATGTGTTCAGTGTACATCTTTTATCAATGCATTCTCTCTGTGTATAGTGCTTGTATTCCGTGTGTCAACAACATGTCTTCAGGGACTTTGTTATTTTTTAGTATTGCCATGCTATCCGTGAAAAGACTGCTTGGACTATAAGTGTGTGTGTGTGTGTGTGTGTGCTATGTGTGGGTGGATAAGTGAGTGAGTGCAAGTATGTGACTCTGCATGTATGAGTATAGGATATATTTCTAGGCTATGTGTGTGTATGTGTGTATGTTTGTACATATACCCCAACCTCCGCACCCAATGGAACACTGGTGTTGCTAGGCGACGGAGGGAGAGATGGATTGAGAAGGCATAGTCGATCAATTCTTCAGAGACACACAGAGAGAGGGAGAGACAGAGAGAGAGAGAGAGGGAGGGTGACCTAGGAAGAGTCAAAGAAAGGCGAAGACGGTGGAAGCCCTGTGCAGACAGTTCATATGAGACAATTTATTTTTTGTAATATCTTCCCACTTGTCATTTTCAGCTCTTCAATGTGCTGCTAGCCTTACACAACACCCGAGGAAATTCATTCAGTCGATCGGTCCACCTCCTGCTCTGTCAATAGCCTCAATCGAGGTCCCCATTCAAATGTTGTGAGCGGGCACTGCAGTGTTGCCCAGCTGATGAAGTAGTTTTTAATAGCACGTTTCGCACCCTTTCCTTTTCCTCTGGTGTTGGGCTCCACCGACCGAGCCCGATGCACACCACCCAATCACTACCCCCCACCCCCACCCCCATCCCTCCTCTGCCTCCACAACTACCACTCCACCCTCCACCCCCCTTCCAGCCCTCCATGTGTCTGTGTGGAGCCTGGTGTTGAGAGTATCGACTGCCTATTGATCCCCCCACTCACCTCCCCGCAGTCAGCCCTTGTCCTACATAGCATGCCCCTGTCTGATTTCTCCCTTAATGGCTTTTATCCAGCTCCGATCTTTATTTAAACTGAAAAGTAGGAATTAGCACTTGCCCAAGCCAGCTACCCACCATCTCCCCGCTTTTTTTCTGTCCTTTTCGTAAGAGGGGCCATGGAAAACATTTCCGCCCCCCTCTGAGTTTCTAAGTATTCTCTTCCTTTTTTTAACCCGTTCATTGGACTTTTTTTTTTTTTTCATTTCTTGTATTCTTCAAGACGTCAATGCATCTACCTCCTAGACTGAATTCAGTGGAAATGAATGAAGTTCAGATATTATATGTCTTACCACACAAAGCACTTATCTTCAGAATGAAGAGTGAAAATTATTTATCGGTCCACTCTATTGAAATATGTCTATATAATTAGAATCTTTTATCAAGATTTTCTTTGCCATTTTTTAATATCTATTTTATAGTCAAATTTGAGTCAGATGTCCTTGACTCACATAATGTTGAGATGCGAGAACCTTATCTAGGGCATGCAGAATCAAGCCATAGCAAATAAGACACAGTGTTCTATCTATGCTGGCACACAGAATAGGGATTAATTGATTTCCTAATACCACAAATAAATCAATTCTCACCTTTCCCTTGAGCTCTCTTGGACCAATGAAACAGCCTGCTGTTTGATCAACAGGGGTCTGTTGACCAATAGGGAGTGGATTTTGGACAGACTAACTGCAAAATGGAGGTGAATTGTCTTGGAGGCAAGAGAACAGTCAATCAGAATCTCATTGGTAGCAGGATGGAGTGGGAAGCTACTGTGGCCTACAGTTGAAGAGTCCCAGTTAAATACACACAGGTGTTGGATGAAGACTGATAGATAGCTCGCACTCATGAACTAGAAAGAGTTAAACCAGTGGGACGAGAATGCACACAGTTTAAGCAATTTTTTTCAATCTGGCAGATCACATTCTGTGACTCATAGTTAAAAAAAACAATGTAGTGCTTGCTGTCCTATTTATCTGAAATCATCATCATTGATGATGTTGTTGACAATGGTGTTGTTGACAATAATTATTAAAATCCATTACAATAACAGCTTATAGCATTCTAAGTTGCTTTGACTAGCTCTCTAAGGGACATACACTACCTGTCTTTTTCAGTGTCTTAACATGGCTACTTGTCTCTCTATCCATCGTATTTCAGTTGCACCTTATCACACTCTCCTTTATTCATCTCCATTACGCTATCTCCATTGCTTGCCTTCAGCGCCCTTTCGCTCACTTTCTCTCTCCCTCTCCCCCCCCCCCCTTCCTTTGTCTGTGTGTGTCTGCTGCCTTCATCTGCACACTACTGTGGCCTACGCTCCTGCTGTTCTCTCCCTCTCACATGTTTTCATCTAGAAGCCACAATCTTAAGAAGCTAAAAATACTGCCTTATTCTTAAAGTAAAGTATTGATTTTGCCCCTAGCATTGTCTATGGTGAGAAAGAAGGAAGGAGAGGGAGAGAGGGAAAGAAAGAAATAAAAAGGATAAGAGTAATAGAGAGGGAGAGAGAGACGTATAGGAGGGGCGTGTGTAGAAAGAAAGTAGTTTTTCAGGAAACCACTCGGTGAGTTTTACCCTCTATATCGTGCAGAGGCTAATTTACGATTTTTTTTATTTTGAGATTCCTGGAATGGTAATGTCTTACAGTCTACTGCAATTTGCCTTTGTGTTGAATTCTTAATGCCCCTCACCCCCATTCCCTGCATGGGTGTTGTTTATTAATTGCACAAATTATACATTTGCAAATACACACACGGTATGCTATTTGCTGCAGGAGTTTTAGGCTATTTTGTCACTTCTGTATAATGGACATGGAGAGAGCTGATCAATAGTGTATTGATCGGAACTGGAGAGTCGGGAATTGAGAGTGAGAACAAGGGATTGGGTGGGGGTTGGCTGAGGGATATATTTTTGAAATCCTTTATTCTGAAAATGACAAATACTTGCTTTGAAAAGAGGGTGAGTGCTTTTTTCGACATTGTTTAGCTCCAAGACCTGGCTATTACCTTACTTGCTAAGGTATCTGTGAAACCTCACCAATAGACACCACTGGTAAACCGAAAGGTCAATTTTTTGTTATTTTTGTTTTTGATCTTTCAGGAAATCTTCCGTATATCTATTTTCCTCTTATTTGTACCATTGTTGATATAGTCTTGACAAACACAAGTATATGTTTGAGGTGAATAGAATGGCAATTGTCGTCATCATTGGTGATACCACAACCTGAATTCCAGAGAGTCTCTTTGAACTGAAACTGTCTCTCGAACCCTATACTCAATTCCTTTCTTTCGACAGGGAAATCTGTGATTATTGAGAGTTTTTTGTTGTTGTTTTTCATTCTTCACTCTGCAATAGGGTTGAGTAGGAAAATAAAACCAACTAAAAGGAGACCACTGTTTAGATGCTGTCATTTATTGCATTGGGATTTTTTTATTTTGGTTTTCTTTTAACAGCATATCATAACGTTCTTTCACAGACTATTTATTTCCTCAGTTGTGATTACAAATGTTTACAGCCATTCAGCACTACAGATCCTTAGGGAGAACATCCAAATCTGAAAAAAAGAGAAAGTTTACCATTAGCAATGTTGTGTGTGCTAAGTGGAATAAAACATTGATTTTGTCATTGGCCACAGAATCATTTCCAATGACCACATTACCCAGATAAAATAACTGTAAGACTGGGGTTTTCTGTGTGTTTTTAATCAAACCAATATTCCAGGGCTTGCATTAGCCACAAATGGAGCTCAAATGTTTGAGTCATGCAGCAAGAGATCAATATGTTTCTGTGCCACCTAATGTTGGTGGTGTGGGGGGGGGGGGGGCACGCAAGTGTTATCTGTGCTGGTAGCATCAGTGCATATGAGGGCCTAGGTGTGTATGCGGTGCTAATGTGCAAAGCTGGGAATCCATTGATCTTGGTGCAGGATGTCAAACATTTTAGAGCGGATCTTGTTCTTGTTATTGCCCTATGCAACCAGGGCTGTTAGAGGCATTAAAACTCACTTGGCCCTATCTGTCCAGGCCTATCTCCATGCACTGTGCGGAGCAACACAAGAATATGCCACCAAGATGCTTTACGCCACCTCCGCCCCCCCTTTCCCTAGCCTCCTCTCTGGCGCTTAACTCAGTCTCTCCTAGTCATACTCTTTGTCTCCATCAATCTTTATGGCGCCCGGCTGCGCCTCCCTAATGTTTCCGGACTTGACTGTCTCCCCGTTCAAAAATTCTTAATTAAGCCCGTTGTGTGTGTTTACAGTTGGGGCTGAGCTGCCATCTAACGGGGCTAATAAAACGATGGTGTGGAGTGGGGGTTGGAGTAGGAGCAAGCTGGACACCACTCCACACCCCAACAGTGCCCTCACCACCTCCGCTTCGTCCCTGTTTTTGCTTCCCTTTATCTTCATGTTGTTTCGTCCCTGTTTTTGCTTCCCTTTATCTTCATGTGGCCTTTGTCCATTTTTGCCCGTTTTTCGATATATTGCAAACAGGCCAGTTATGGTGTGCTGAACAGTTATCATTGAGTCTGCGGCTGCTCCTGGCCCAGAACCCCTCTGGGAGTCCAGTGACCCATGAAGAACAGCACCTTGGCACAGCTAATGTGACTGAGTGCCTTGTTTGCTCGATACGTGAGGAAAACCTTGCAAATATGTCTTGGGCCCTAATCCTCTGACAGCTCCTTAGATGCTATTTCCTGACCTTAGGGTTCATTTTCAGAGATGCACTAAATCATATTAGCGGTTCAAAGGTCACAGAAGTAAATTAGGCAAATGCATTCACCGTAGCAGGATTAATCAGGGGCCAAAGGTGCATAAAGGGTGTGTGTGTGTGCGTGCACGAGTGTGTGTGAGAGAGAGAGAAAGAAAGAGAGAGAAAAAGAGAAGGAGAGAGAGAGAAGTGAGTCACAGTTTTTGCCAATAAGTGATCATGCTTATTTTACAATAGAGATGTATCTCTAAATAAAAATCTCTACAAATAATTTGTATAATTGCAGTGAACAATTTTATGTGAGCTCCCTCATATTAAAAATAAAAAGCATCAAAAAGTGACAAGTGTACACTTGCATGTGTTTAACAATCTGTCTCTATACAAATGTTACTGCATAGTTTTGCACAAAAAAGCAAGGTCAAAGCAATGTGTGTGAACAATAGGCTACACCTCACTCCTATGGCTCATCACCTCTATGTCTTCCACTTCACCTCACCACTCCGTCGCTGGTTATCACATCCAAAGTGCGAGACACCGCGCCACAGAGGGCTCTACCGACAGCCGCCCCGGCGCACAACATGATATCAGTGTGTCAGCCATCATAGTATCAGCATGTCAAGTGTGTAAGTGAAGGGTGGCGTTTAAGTGGAGAGCTGTGGGGACTAATCAGTGGAGAGGGCGAGCGAGTGTTGGGCAGACTCCACTCTCAAGAGTCCTTGAGCTCTCTCACCTCCTCTCCTCCCCTCGCCTCGCTTCTCCACTGCCACTACTACTCGCGTCTCTTCTTGACACCTCTTAACCTCAGTCCATCATTTCTCTCTCTCTGTCTATCTCTCACTCTCTCTTTCTCTCTTTCTTTCACTCCCACTGACATTTCCCCCCTCCATCCTGTTGGTTCAGCTCAAAGCTACAGCTCCCTGAAGGCAGAGACGAGGCACCTTCTCTAGGCGAACAGCAACACCGAATAAATCTTCCAGCGGGCCACAAAAATACGGGTTGATATAATCCAAGGTGGGGGATGTAGGGGTGACGAAGGCTTACACCCTTCAGAAAATAAGCCTCAACAGCATAACAAGAGCTCCTTCTAATGCATGAATGTTAATCATGAAAAACCACCACACACAAGACTACTATACATTTGCATCATACATAAATCACTATGACTTTTAACATCATAAAAGTCAAATTCACAGGTATCGTCAGACACATGCATTGCTGTTTGCTATAGAAGGTTTCAATTAAATGTACAGGTTAAAGACACAATTGTTCCTTGTAACTCGCTTCTGTAGGTGTATGTAAAATGTAAGAGTGCAATTTAAAAATACTGCACATTAGTTATGATAAGGTACATAAAGAAAAATGTATGGCATAGAGGCTTAACTACCACAGCCTTAGAATCATACATTAACATAATATGTACAGTATGTAATTATGTCGAATTTATGAAAGGTTTTAAGTAACAAACAGGTGTTGAGGTAGAGAAGCTGTGCTGTCACTTGCTTATTTAAGTGGGGTCAGGGGGTTAGAATTGGCAGATGAAGGTGAGGCAGGTCAAAGGTCATTGGGTCCTGTTAAAATACCTTTTAGCCTCTTCCGTGGATATTATGTAATGGCAAGGAAAATGGCCAGGACTTGGGGGCAGATCTGGGTTATTAGTGAAGTGTGTGTACAGTCTCCTATGACTCCTAGTGTTTTATTACCTTCTCATTAGCATTTAAAACAAGTGTCAGAAAAGGTCAAGGAGGGTCGGGCGACAGGCATGTTTGTCTTTTCTCCATATGCTAATATCCCTTTCTTCCCCTTGGTTTATTTGTTTCATAATAAATACAGAGTAGGGCAACGTGAGCCATACATCTCCATCAAGGCATTCTTCTCAGGTCCCCTGCTTTGGGACTTAATGGAGAAAAACATCTACTGCGTTATAAAGTGTTTGCAGGTATATGTGCATTATGCACATGCTACCCACATTTCAATCCATCTCTGTGCAGCACGCTACAGCCCATGGCTTCCCTGACGCATTCTCTTTCCCCCCTTCTCTCTCTCTCCTCTGTGTGATTCTCTCCTCTCCTGCACACAATTAACCCTTTCCCTCTGTCACACTGCGGCCCATAATCTTCATGCTTAATGCGCTTCTTAGTGCACTATCTATGCATGGTACCTTTTATCAGGCTCCAGCCATTAAATTAATAAATCAATATTGACAACCTATCAACTGGGGAATAAATGACTTGGATGGAGGAGAGAGGGGTACGTGGTCACATGACTTTTTAGTGCCCGCGATTTCATAATTATTCTCGGCAACAAACGCAATGGTGTGTGGCCCCTTCCCCCTTCTTTCCTTCTTTCTATTCCCCCTTTCCCTCTCTCTTTCTTCTCATGATACACACACTCACACAGAACTGAATATACATGCATACATATGGTTTCCTTTGTACAAAACAACAAAAAAAACAAACAGAAGAGACCATCTCTCCTTATTTAATTTTTTTTTAAATGTATGTAAGGCTCTTATATCATCAATATATACAGACAGAGCATTGTGATCTTACGATCTGGTGAATCTATTTAATCAGAATAAATAGTCTGTGCTCTAACCTGAGTAGTATGCTGTCCCAATCTACAGTATGTCAGGGGTCTTGTTATTGCTACACAAAGAGAACTGTAGGGCAAATGGAAGCTGCTGCACAGAAGTGGGTAGTAGTGGCCGAACTCGAACCAATCATGCAAGTGCTCTTATTGCCCTCCGGCCACTGCTGACCTCTTGGCCCTGGCCATGGCCTACAGGGCAAAGGTCACTCTCTGGGGTCAGAGGGGATGCTTCTGGCCAGGTCCAAGGAACCGTCTCCATGGAAACCGCTCCATCCCTGGAGGAAAGTGAGAGTAAGGGCACTGGACATAAGCACAGCAGGAGCAGAGTACACAGAACACCACTGCAGATGTGTTTGTAGTATCCTCATCTGCTTCTATACTCTCACTAGAATCAGGATGACAAAAAACCTAGAATGTCCTTCTAGTCATACCTTATCTGATGAAAGAACCGAATTTGACATTTTGATGAAACACATCTCTCATATTCCCTTCAGATTGCAGCGTAATGGATGAGTCTGTTAACTGACCGCAACAAATACGCATAAAGTTCGATTGAAATTGATACCGCCTGAGATGGTCCTGTGCTATCAGTGCGCTTGTGTGTAACGCCATCTAGTGGAAATAAAGTGCGCCGACGTCAAATAAAGCTTCTCGCTTCTCACCTCGTCACCTTGCTCTGGGGATTGACGGTCGATGCTTCGTTCTACCATATGTTTGAGCCGAGCTGCCAATCAACAGGTCAACATCACCCAAGGGAGAGCGAGGGGGTTTTAGGCAAAGATCAAACATCGCACCTCTGGGAGGATAGTTGCATATGAAAAAGCAGACACTAATACATGCCTTTAAAGGTGTCCACGCAAATTATTGCATACAGGAATATAACTTGCCTCGCTTCACATTCATGATTATTGATCTGACGTTGTTATCTGACTGTTATTCCTATGACCTAACTTCTCCAGGTTGCTAATGCGAACCTTGTGTAAGGCCTGTTCAATTGTCGTGGTGTTCTGCGTGGCGTAGGCCTGTATGCAGATCGTGCAACTCATGTAACTTCGACAAAGAAAATGTGTCTCATTTGGGTGTTTTTGCGCAGGTTCTGTAAAGACCATAGTTCCCAATGGTGTCAATAAAAGCTGTTTGTAATGCCACTGTATTCATGTTCTCTAAGCAGATAAGACTAGCACGCCACAGGTCCTCTACCAAAAAAGTTACACTGAAACTGTTGTCTGGCAACATTGCGTAAAAAAAATCTATGATTTGGATTTTTCCCTATTTTATTTTTCTACCCGAATGTATATTTCATAGGCTACCATTTACAACCCACAAAAACACAAACACATCTATCTATCTATCTATCTATCTATCTATCTATCTATCTATCTATC
>JAGFZM010001940.1:306423-328190 GCA_017657215.1 Limnothrissa miodon
ATCTATCTATCTATCTATCTATCTATCTATCCATTCATCAATCAATCTATCTATCTGTCTATCTATCTTAACTCACCTGTCTTATTATAGTAGTAAAGAAAAAGTACACACTTCCAAAGAATAAATGTATTGTCCCAAATGGCAAGGATATGGTGGGCATTATAGGATGCCTTTTGCTTGTGAGTTAAGAAATCAACCGTGGAATGTGGCTCTGTACTAAAACATGAGCAGAATGTTTTGGTTGCCTTCACAGCACGGCCCATCGCCTCGCCTCACTCTCTGTTAATCTGGCGCTAGCTCCTGGCTCTAATCTCAGCCCCCCTGTCCCCTTTCCGCCTATCCTATTAGATTAAGAAGATAAAACACAAAACCCTACAAACCTCCCACTGTTCCAATGCTTAAGCCATAAAGGTCTAAAGTTGGAGAACCCTTACTGATGATTAAAGATAATTATTTCATGTTTAATAACAAAGTTAAGTTAAGTAGGCTGTACCCGTGTGTGTGTATGGGATGGAAGTGGTGCTTCACTAATTGCATGGCTATATCCCTCTTGAAGCTGAGGTGTAGCTTTTAATGCAGCTATGTCCCTCAAGTACATAAGAATAGGCAATTTTGTTTCAAGAGCCTATTGGCGTCTATTTCTCTCTCTCTCTCTCTCTCTCTCTCTCTCTCTCTCTCTCTCTGTGTGTGTGTGTGTGTATGTGTGTGTGTGTGTGTGTGTGTTTCTAATCACACATGCTGAACTCAGGCCGCTCTGTGCCCTGTTTCCTGCCAGCATACGGCAAACATATGCAACAGAATTAAAACCCTAAAGCTGGCGAATTGAGGAGGATTTAATTCAGAGTACAATTCATGGGAATTAAACAAATTAGTGTACCAATTAGGTTTTCCTGAATGAATACAGAGATTTTGTGAAGAAAAAAATAATTACATGGATTTGTTATTGCTCTAATCGTCACATGGAGACGACTGTTTTATATTTAATTTAATCTTTTTCCCATGGTTTGGTTTATGTATGCTCGGTCTTAAGCATGATACACAGTTCCCAGTTTGACTACAGACCCTCCACACGATTAAGCCTTTTCACCAGCTGATTTAAAAATGTACCTACTGTATTTAAATGTTAGTTTGCTTGTGAACAAAAAGCATTCTGATTTATAAAATATTAGCCTTACATGCATTTAGTAGTTTGTAGTCACTCCTTTTTATTATTTGGTACAGTGATATTGGGTTGACAATCTTATATATTCTGACTACTTAGGAATTTCCATGAGTATGCTTTTAAGAAAAAGGAGAGAAAATAACTATAAAGTGTGGGGATTTGTTAAAAGCACTTTTATAAACATGCTCAGCTGATGTCTTCTCTGGAGATTGTTTGACATACATTTCAATATCAATTTCAATATCTATCTCATTTATTGGGCAGGTTTAAAACGGATGTCCATTCATCTCAAGCCTCCATTATTATTCCATATCTTACATCTGTAATATATATTTCTAGAAATATTTTCATTTAAATTTACAGTTGTCATTCAACCTTTTTATTACCTAATCAAGGAACACTCATCATCGGTTGCCGTATGGCTTGGCCTCCTGTCGCTACAGCCTGCCGCTGCCCCGAGTCTTCTCTCGAAGAGCAGTTATCAGATTACGCTGTGTGATAAGCTTCCTATTTTTCGAAACTACTTGAAGATTTCCAGGATTATCCTCTTTCTTATCCGATGAGTCAGCTTTGGACAGCCTGCCTGTGGTCTTACTGCGGAAGATTTGGCCTGCTGACAACCATGATTAATTAGCACCATAAGTGGGCTCTGCCAGGAGGATGTGTTCACTTTTAATGATGTGTATGTACACACATGAAAACACACACAGAGACACACATACACACACACACGCTTAAACAGGCAGACAGGCACACAAACACTTATGCATACACACACACAAAGAGTTGAAGCACAAATGAATCAATCCGTAAGTTTATTTAAATGCTTGTTAACATGATAATAATGAATGCCCTTTTTTTATTGATAACACATGAACATATGCGCATAGGCTCTCTCTCTCTCTCTCTCTCTCTCTCTCTCTCTCTCTCCCTCTCTCACACACACAAATACAAACACAAAGTCAGTATTAAAGTGACTATTACATTTGTGAACATGATAATGATGTATGTAGTTTTTACTATTGCTTACACACTTTAAGGTAAGAATGGAATGTAATTTAAACATTTCAGTTTTTGAAGTGCATTTTGTTAAATAGTGCACATGACAATGGTGATATAAAATTATTTAAAGGTGTTCATTGGTTCAGTGCAATTAGTAATTGTACTCAATGTAAAATAATAAATATTTAACATAGAACATTTGGATTGGTGGAGAAATAACATTTTAACAATTTATGAAAAAAAATAATAAAGTGTCTTTTCAGGTTCTCATTGACAATACAAACAATACTATTTACAGAGGCTTCAAATCACTCCTGACAAGACATAAAACAGAACTCTTGTAGCCCACTAAATCACTACCACTGTTAAAAATGTGCATAGTAATATAGTGAGAATGTCTCGCTTTATTTTTATCAGATTATTTATCAGATCCAACACCTTGTGATGTAGAAGAGACTATTGACCTGTATGTGATAGATAGCCTATAAAAGAGCATGGTGGGTGGCATTGCGTCGAGCCTGCAAGGCAGCCCAACCCCAGTATATCCCTGGAGACAGATAGGGCAGCTGGGGGCTTGGGAGGCAACACCAGCATTGTGCCCCTCTGAACCGATGGAGAGGGTGATAAGGGGGCATGAGGGGGTAAGGAAGCTGGCCCACCACCCGGCGAATCCGTCGACGTGCCCGGCGTCGGTGGTACTCCCCTTTGGAGAAGTCCTGGTAGTTAGCTGGGTGAATGGCCCAGAAGTGGCCTTTGCCGTTTTCACTGCGGCCTGCCTTGATGAAGCATTCATTCAAGGAGAGGTTGTGTCGTACACTGTTTCTCCAATTTTTGTCCTATAGCAAAAATAAATAAATAAATAAATAAATAACACTGTCACTGCCAGCCTAAACACAAACTGAGCACCAGAAGGTCATGCACGTAGCCTATTGGAAAGAATGAGATGATATAAATTGATGCCCTGGTGGTTAAATATCCCCCATTAACTTAAATCATGTTGTGCTACCTTAATCCTTCTAGGTAAATCTCTTGTTACAACTATTAAGGACTTAGTTTTACGTCCTGGTATAGAACAGGTTACCAGTATGTCCTATCAACTGGATTACCAAGGCATAGGTCAATAAACAACCCAATAAGATTGTCTTCAGACACCTGAGATAACACTTAAAACTCATTTTATGAAACAGTGTCCTTATGGTGCACACAACAGAAAATCAGTCATCTTAATTCCATCCATGTAATTCTATCCTATGTCATTAATGTACAATATTTAGTATTAAAAAATCCTATTGTCCCCAAAAGTAAAGACACATCAACCCGTCAGCTTAAAGTAAAAAAAGTCATAGTGATTATTTGGTTTTTATGATAACTAAATGTAAAGTGTATGGTATATTTCTTATTCCTGTGTAAACTAATCGTTCAGATATTTTATTTCATCACATTTTTTATGTGTGAATTTTATTTTGGGACAATGCATATACTGTCCCCAAAATGCTATGAACTAATACAAATATACAATTTTTTATTTATATATGTATATATTCAGTATTAGACAATACCTTGTTTTTGAAGTAGGGATAGTGATCCATGATCCACTGGTAGATATCACAAAGCAAAAGCTTCTTCTCCTCTGAAGCCAGAATAGCCATTGAGATCAGTGCAATGTAGGACTGGGTGGGCTTGTCCTCTTGGCTGTCATTGCCTTCTGCTGAATCACCTTTGACCCCCTCCTCATCATTGTCCTCCTCCGATGCATCTGTGCCTGTCTCTGGGCTTGCACTTTTTGGACATTCTTCTCCATCTCCATCAAGGGTCTCACTATGACTGTCCTGGATGTCGGGGGAGTTGTCGCTTGTGGTGGTGGTAGTGGTGGCGGTAGTATTTTCCATCTCCAAACCCTCCCACTCTTCCTTGGCGTCTTTGTTGAACAGCAGATAGTCAATAGTAAAGCGTAATCCCAAAAGCCCCCGTGATTCAGTGCTAATACTGCTTTCCTCCATGGTGCAAATTTACACACCGTCAAAGAAGAGAAGACCTAACCAAAGCCCAATTTGTGTGGTATGCGCTGGTAGTAAAATGACACCTGAAGTTTGAGAAGCAACCTCTCTGCCTTTGACGGACAGTTAAATGAAGGCTTACAGGTGCCACTGATGATGCCCTTGAGCCTGATCTTAGTCGATTTAGTAAAGGCAAGATGAATCTGACCTCTAACTTCAAGATATTAAAAACTGTCTGGAAGTCATTAACAGGTTCTGACACCCACTTGCAAGTAAAAATGCCCCAAGTGAAAATCCTGCATATATGTTCAAGAGAAATAGTCAACAGGGTTCTGTGCTGTTGCCCTCTCTTTGGAACGTCTACCTAAATGACCCAAAGAGCAGCACTATTTAAACATCCCACAACTTATCCCTCACAGATAGCAGCAAAGTGGGAGACCACAGAGTTAGAGGTAGGGGGTCTCATCGGAGGGGATTAATTTTATTACTTTAAGCAAATCTTTGCGTAATTAGGAGAGATTACACAATCAGATTTATTAGGGCATGGGGTTGAGTAGCTGCTGTTACTCCAATGTCCTGTGAATGGTCATCTTGTTTAAGTACCTTAGGTGTGAAGGAAGAGGCAGAGGCACTGGTTCCTCCAGTGGTGTAGATTTGTTTTGGAAAGTGGTGAGGACATAAAATATACATAAAACTTAATAATAAAACTATATTCACATACCTCTCGCACAATAATACTTAATCAAAGGTGAGACGATGTATTTTATGCCAATAATATTTTTTAAATTAATTTGGAGTCTTGATTTGCATTTTTAAAAAGAATTGAGAGAAAATCCATCTCGCATGAAGGAATAGAATGAACTGTAGACACATTGAGTTCTAAAGTATAAATAATAATTAATTTGGGGTCTTTTATATTTGGGGGAGTTTCTGCATAGCCTTTAGGTTAGGTTTGTTTAAACTTATTTTCCTTTATCAGTATGAAGACACAGCGTAAACATAACTTAGGTGTTGCAAATGCATGTATTAACAAAACTGAAATTGTACTTTAGTCTCTGGAACCTTATGACAATTTAGTTCTGTTACAAATCACTTGTATCACATTCTGTTCTTCCTTCTTGATTACTGTTTACCTTTATAAGCTTATAAAGTCGGACAGGATTTACAAAGAAGCAGATGCTGACACTGCATTTCAGAGTTAAAAAAAATCAAGCTAAGAGATCCAAAGTAGTGAGACATAATGAAGACAGTCACAGACCTGTGCAAAAAAAAAAAAAACATACAAGCAGACTAAATTAGCTATATAAAAATATAGCTTATGGCCTTATTTGATCATTTACATCATAATCAAAACTATTGTTCTATATATCTTGTTTACCACTTCCTCCTTATTGAATTAGTTTAAAACCATTTTTTGGCATAGTCTAGGCCCATAAATAAAATAAACCAACAAACAAAAGCAGGAGTCAATTTAAAGACTACATGCAGAGAGAGACTAGGCTAAAGCAGCAGAATCACAAATTTGTACAGACAAGTGTTCATTGCAAACATATGAAGACAGCCAACAGAATACCTTGACCTGTTTTCAAATTATTAGCCGTGTCACGGCCATGTTTATATTAGAAAATAACACTATATAATGTAACTGTACAGTGTTGGGTGTAGATTTTTGAGATGGAAGACCTGTTCATAGAATTACAGTCTCTCCACATTCATAGTCAACGCTAAATTCCTCAGGCCTGTTCACCTTAATGTTTTATGCCACCTTGTGTCGATTTATTAACATTACACGCAGTGTTCACTTACTAGAATAATGTTGCATATTTTAGACCTACAAATGTATAACACACTGAGAAAAAATAACGAACAGCACGCCAAGACACAGGCTTTAGCATACACTGAAAAACATAAAACATAAATAAAAGTATAATATAATTGTATGATTAATAATAATTAATAAAATAACATTGCAATTTAGTCTATTTGACTGCATGAAACTTCCTGCCAACTGGCATTAACAATATATTTTTTTGCTTAAAGTTGAAATTGTCATAATTTTCTTAAGTCGGATAAAAATACATGCAGCGATTCCCTTCTTGCATTATTAACCAAATTGATCCTCCGTGTCTTGGAAACTGATCCCCTCCCCCACTCTTCTTCGAACGTGTAAAACACGGAATGGATTTCACAGAGGATTCTGCCAATTTAGTATGAAACGGTTTCAGACTTCATATAACAAAATACGTTGCACAAGGATCTTAGATTTTGTTTTCGTGCGGTGATAGATCAATAACGTGTGTATTACAACAATAAATCGTCGGAATTGCTTTTATTTGAAGGGAACAGGCTTGTTTTAGACAATGCCTTCCGTTCCCACAACATGGTTTGATGTACACTATGTTATGGATTTTAATACGTGGACCGGATTTAACAAGGCCATGCGTTTGTCTCCATTTAACACCGTATGTATTGCCCAACAAAGCTTTTGACAACAGAAAACTTTAGTATTTTAGTTTTTTCTCAAGACTATTAAATTCTCTGTAACGTTGTATTGACTTATTTTCACTGTACATATATTTACATTAAAGTGAGGCCTGTTCATGGGAGAAGACCTGTGTCCCAGTGTTGCTTTTAAAGTGCACTGCCCGTTTAAATAGTTATAACCACGCCTTTTAAAAAGAAGATCCTTTTGGTTTTTTTCAAGTAAAAGCCCATTGATTGGACGCTGACAGAGACCGAGGAGAAGCTTCCACAGTTTTCATTGGCCTTTGCCGGCCTTGCGCCTCAGGCTCTCGCGGGGCTGCAGAGCGAAGATGGCGGCCGAACAAGTCGAAGCGATGGTGAGTGAAGCTTCGTCCCTACAAGTAGAATGGAACTGGGTTGCATAGTATAGAGAGTATATTTTTGCAATCTTTAAGTCTACCACAACTGATTGTTTGGGTACCACAAGTGGCGACAGTATATTGTTCAAGATTAATAACAAGTCGGCGTTGACAAATGCGTCTACACCGGGGCAAGAGCCACAGCTAAGCTAGCTTGCTATCTTGCTAAGAAGCATTGGAAAATGAATGATGAGACCATTAAAAACATTAGCTAGCCAGCTAGCATGCAGTGAGTAGGCGCGAAACTGGTGTTTGCGTGTACCCCTTTTTTGAAATGTAGACACATTTTTTTCATGTAACTTTTTCATCAGCACAATAGGTTGACTCGGACCAAGTTAGACCGACCACTGACAAGCAGAGCCCTGAAAGACTAGTTGGCTAACGCGGTGGTTTAAACTAACACGCATTAAATACATTTTCGTTGCGAGTAACCGGTTTGCGAGGCTGTGAGCATGCTTTCTTTGCCGGTATTTTTGACACGATGCCATAACGAGTGAGCTGGTTGGATGTTGGCACCTGCGTGTTTACAGTGGTTCCAAGGCCATGTGGGACAAGGTGTCTGTAGTCACTCATATTTTCTACTTGCGCAATGGTTTTCGTTTTCTCCGTCATAAACATAACTAGAAGTGGCAGGTTAATACAATCACTACTTTCTAGTTACATGATTTAGCATAGTGAAAAACGCAAACGATTTTGTGTCATGTAAAACTTGATGTTAAGTATTCTAAGTACTTTGATGCATCATCATAAATAACCTCTTAATTTTCTTAAAGTGTAGATAATTGAATGGCATTCATCCACCAAAATCTTTGTCACAAACATTTGTTCCTTGGGTCTCTTCTGAGCAGAATATGGTGAAGAGTTTCCGGGTGTCTGACCTGCAGACACTGCTGGCCTCTATGGGCCGCAGCAAGAGCGGTCTGAAGCAGGACCTGGTGGTGCGGGCACTGAAGCTGGTTCAGTCAGAGTGCAGCCCAGAACTGCTGAAGAGCGTGCGGCAGCTCTATGAAACGCGTTTCCCCAAGACATCAGGCTGGCTGGCGGCACGCCGCCCGGAAGCTGTTCCTGTGAACTACTCGTCCATCAGCAGCTCGGCGGCCAGGGGCCTGTCGCAGTCGCAGGGCGCAGACTACCTCAACGGCAGCGGTCTCCCTAAACAGCCGGCTGCACCCACGGCAGAGGTCAAGCTGGTGTCACTGCCTTTCTACCAGACGCTGGAGACACTGCTTTCTCCCACAGAGCTAGGTGAGTCAACCGTCAAGCCTTTCCATGGCATTTAGTGAAGGTTAAGGATGGTCTGGCGAATGGGGATGTGTTGATGCACAAAAGTACAAACAAGTACAACATCAGTACAAACAGAATACATGTTCTAATAATAGGGTTGGCTTGATCATATAATTCACAAAGTTGCCTTTGAGTCACTTATTCTCAGATCTGGTTAAGGAAGTAGCCTGTAAAACAATTTGCATACACCGTTGTGTTTGACCTGTTGTGTTACTTCTGTTCTATTAGATGTATAAGGTACCCCTGATATTAAATGAACTAGTCCCATGTTTTATATTCCATTTATTTCTGCTCTGCAGTTGCCCACAATAATGAGAAACTGCAGGACAGTCAATGCATATTTGAACTTACACAAAGTCAAGTGGATCAGATCAGGAACTCCACGTAAGTTTCACATGCTTTGTCAGTATTTTTGATTTTGCCATTCCTTAACTCAAGCAGGGATTTTCTGAATATGCGTAATTTGCCCAAGCTCAAAAAGCATGTGTTGTCCAGAGTTATATGTTGTATGTGTCTGTATTGGCAGCGGTGCATTTTGGCTGTCTTAACTGCACACATACAAACTTTTCTCCCCTATACAGTGAACATCGCCCAGGCATTAAATCTGTCCAGGTGGTTCTCAGGTATGTAAAAGTAAATGAATATAACAAAAGTGTTGTGAACTTGTGCCTAGTTCATACTTGTATAACCGTATCGGCGTCAAATGAAATTGAATCCTTTGCTGTATTCCATATAAATACTTTGAAGGCCTGTAGCTCGTGTTTTTTTAGGTCTCAGCAAAGTTTCATCACTCATAATAGCATGTAACAGCATGTACCCCCCCAAAAATGAGCTTGGCCTGGAAGTATGTTGTGACATGTTTGTGATGTTGCAACAAGTATTAACAGTCCAGTGTTTGGTTGCCCACCCCCTTTCCCAGAATCTGTTATACAGACTCCATTGGTGCTCAAGAAGATCAGTATCCCCCTAATATTGCTGTGAGAGTCAACCAGTCCTTCTGTCATGTACCGGTAAGCACTTGTCTTTTTTCACCACACACACACACACACAAACTGATTTTTGAGACTCTTGAGGGATTTCATGCCAATTCTCTGGAAGTCTTTAAAAGTATGCAGCTAAATAAATGATCTCCAACCATCTGTATTAGTCACATTCACCAGTGTTTTTATTCTCCCAAAGGGTTACTATCCTTCTAATAAGCCAGGTGTGGAGCCACGTCGCCCTTGCCGCCCCATCAACATCACTCCTTGGTTGCATCTCTCCAATACTTCAAACAGAGTCACTATCACGTGGGGCAACTTCGGCAAGGTAAGGGACATCACTGTCATGTAGTAGTTACTGGTTGAGTGTGCAAGATATGAATTACGATGTGTATACACGGCCGGAGGTAATGTTATCCCATGCCCTTCTCTTTTTCTCTGTGTGTGCTTGCGTGTGTGTGAGAGTACATGATCTTATGCATGTCTTTATGTGTTTATCTAGCGCTACTCAGTGGCTATATATCTTGTGAGGGTCTTCACGTCAGCAGAACTCTTCAATCAACTAAAGCACTGCTCAGTGGAGAGTGCTGAACGCTGTCGTGAGCGCAGTAAGTCTCTCTCCTTCTCTCTCAGCAGGTGTCCTCGAGATGCCTTGTTCAGATCTCAACTACACACATTTTCATGGCTTTGAAGAAAGTTAAGATTTGCTCCGGTTTAGAACGGCAATATTAATGTCAGTGTAATGCTGTTTGCTGTTGTGTGTCCTCGCAGTCCAAGACAAGTTGCGCTTTGATCCAGAGAGTGAGATTGCCACCACAGGGCTTCGAGTGTCCCTGATTTGTCCAGTAAGTCTAACTCTGTATTGATTCCGTGCAGTGGACTTTAGCTTAGAAACTTTAGCAATAGTGCCGATTAAATCAATCCATCAAGGCCTGTTGACTGAGGTCACTGTGCTGTCAGTAGGAAAAAGAACGAGAGAACTTGGAACAACATGAAAAAAATAGCGTAAATGGCAGCTAATGCTAACTGATGAGGGCAAGCTTATTCTGTTTAATGTAGTTTTCCTTGGCTAGTTTACATGTCCATTACATTACGTTACAACGTTACATTAAATTTCATTAAACATTTTCTAAGCAACACACTACAATTACGCTGTAAGTTTACCCAGGAGCTAAAATTATGTCTGCCCGCATATGTATAATTGATGGCTTTGGAGCATTCAAATTTAATCAATCAAAATTCAATTTAAAAGCAAACAAATTTAGTGTCCAAAGTCAATGGTTGTGGTGCTTTGTAGTAACCGTCTACCAATGACTGTGCGCTTATCTCTGCAGCTGGTAAAGATGCGTCTGGGGGTGCCGTGTCGGGTGCTTACCTGTGCGCACCTGCAGTGTTTCGATGCCGTCTTCTTCCTGCAAATGAACGAGAAGAAGCCCACCTGGACCTGTCCTGTCTGTGACAAGCCCGCTCCCTTTGAGCTGCTCACTATTGATGGGTAAGGTTTAAGAAGCGATATGGAGCCTTATCAATGAGCTATGCAGGCATACAGGGCAGGCACTAGCCACCTCTGCTGTTCTAGGCCAGATTTTAGTTTTACTTTTATCTCTTGAAATACAAGTGAAAACTGAGGGTAAAAAAAACTGCATTGCGATGCCTCCTGAAATGTATCCCGGGAACTGGCCTCACAGGCCTGCTCTCTTTCAAATGGGTTGTGTCTGTATCTCTTTACTAGTTCTACTGAACAGAACCACCCCCCCCCCCTTTTTTTTTTTTTACTTTTCATTTTCTTTTTTTTCAGGTAGCAACTCGGTTAGAATTTTTACAGATAACATACAACAGCATTTTTTAACCCCACATAAATGAAAATGATCTCAAGTGGTTGTGTTGGTTTTGTAAATCAAGCAGCTGTGTCCAATTGGAAATTTTTTTTTTTTTTTTTACTGTTCTATTTTTTGAAAACAACGGTCACTGAAGGTATAAACTCACAATTACAACCCAGCATGAACATATAGATTATTATGTACCACACATGACAATATTACAACAAAACACTATAATTTGGCTATTCTGAGAATCTCTATGCTTTGCATTCAGCTTGCTATCTGAAATCCTGAAAGAGACAGAGGAGGAGGTGGAGGAGATTGAGTATCTGACCGACGGCTCCTGGAGACCCATCGGAGACGAGAGGGAAAAGGACAAGGAGCGGGAGCGCAGCCACACGCCTGTCTACCCCCTAGTAGACATATGTAAGTCCTTACTCCATCTTCATGCTGGTGAGGTCGGGCCTTTAATTAAAACACCCGCACTGAAGCTTGTAATGAACAAGTCATCCCCCCAATCCCATCCCCCCAAAGCTTTGTCTTATGAGAAGTTTTACTCCACCTTTTTAGTGGAGAAATTTACACAATGCAGTCTGTTAACATTAACGAGTTTATTTGACATAGGTAAAAAAAGGGGGGTATTTGCTAGAAGACATGGTGCAAAGCACTCTGAACCATGACTTTAAAGGTACTTTGCCGGTAGTGGCCCTAACCAGTAAATGTTCTGGTTCTTTCAGTTGTCTATATTTTATATGTTTGATTTGTATATTAATGGTCTAGTGGAATAGTAGCGCCCATCTGGCTCAAAAAATGTTGGATAATAACTTTGTAATAAATTTGTTTTTTACCTCTTTCTCAAAGTTATGATATATTTTGGTACATACTTCCCTCCCACACAGAAAATAAGACGACTCTTTTCTGTAGTTGCAGCGCAATGGCTGTGCACATGTTTGTGGTGTGCATGATCTGATTAATTATGTATGTATTCTTAATGAAAACTGACCAAAAACTGAAGAAACACAGCATTTTTAGTGTGTCAGGTCTCTCACTGAGTTGATTGTGTACATCATGAGTCATCATAGGTACAGCTAATTTTGTAAGAAGTACAGCAACTAACTAGAAATGTAGTGCCATAACAATGGGACTGAAGCTACATTTTAGGTCTGAGAAAAGTAACGACACTCCCACAGTTTGCCTATGGCTAGACCTCTACTTCAACTGAAGCAATCAGTTCAAACTCTATCACAGTTGACGTTGGGGATCTGACTACTGAATCCTCTGTGCATTCCTGGATTGTCAGGTGTCTCTGAGGTCAACGGCCACTCTCCGGCCCACAGCAGCACCAGCCAATCAGCAAAGTCGGGATCAGGTGGGTCGTCGGCCCCAGCAGCGTCGGGCGGAGGCGTGGTCGTCGACCTGACGCTGGACTCCTCCTCCGATGAAGAAGGCGGTGGCGGCGGCGGTGGCGGCGCAGGTGGAGACAGCTCCGACACAGACGACAGCCAGGACAGCCCGTCGCCCAAGAGAGGCCGATACAACTATGACAAGGACCTGGTGACTGCCTAC
Organism: Limnothrissa miodon; assembly: GCA_017657215.1. Lineage (NCBI taxonomy): Eukaryota > Metazoa > Chordata > Actinopteri > Clupeiformes > Clupeidae > Limnothrissa > Limnothrissa miodon. Next base: position 319,117 of record JAGFZM010001940.1, read on the forward strand.
TGAGCTGAGATGAGATGGATGGACTCGCAAGACTGAGATCATGAAAAGTGTGATGGAGGGGGATGGTGAGGGGGTGGGGTGGGGCAAAGCCTGATGTTTGGGCAAGGAATTTTGGCAGGTCCCTGAACACCCCCTCCTCCATCCCCCTTTGCACCCACTCTGTGCAGAGACACATGTTCACACACGCACACACACTCATACTACATACACATATACACATACAGACAGATGCACACCCTGATGCATATACACCAACATGCACTGTAAAAACCTCTGGGGAGTGGTTGAGCTTCCTTTCCCTCTTCACCACTGGAAACCACAGGAGCAGCTCCCTGTCTCTACCCCTCTCTCTGCCCCCCTCCCCCCACCCCCACCTCAAAAACAAACAAACAAGCAGTTTGTTGTTGCTCTCCCCTTCTCTGCTGAATCCTCCCTTTAAGAGACCACAACACAATAAACGCCATGGAGGACACCCCCACCCCCCATGCCCTCCCGCATTTTTGAATCACCCCTTTCAGTTTGCAGTAGACCTGGTGGCGTTCACGCAAAACATCCGGAAGTCTTCAGGCGCCAGCACCACCCTGGTCCACCTCCTGCCACCATCGACATCCCTCCATCTGTGACTGTTCAGAGGTCAACGTGTTAACAGCGAACGCAAGTCTGGACTCATGCATCATCTCCCAACCCCTTAAGGCTCTTCCTTGCTTTCTTTAAATTTTTTTCCGGGCTGAAATTTTGGTAATTTATCATCATACACCCCTTCCTCCCCCCAACAGTTATTGCGATTCTCTTCAAGCCGTAGTAGCTAATAACCTACCTCAATTCAAATCGCAAACTTGATTGCAGATAGTCCTTAGAGAGCTTTGAGAGGTGACCTTCATTCCTCCTTTTGAAAACCGAAGCGCTAGATGGTTGATGCCCTCATATCTCTTTATTTTTTATTTTTTGGTCCATCTGGTTTCCCAGCTAATTTACTGAAAAAGATTAACCAGTTGACTTGGTTGGCTGGACTTGTGTAGATCTGATGACCTGTTCTTTCTTTTGAGATGGCCATCCACCTGCAGTCAAGCTTGAGGACGAGTCCGTGAACAGACGCACGTATCTTAATTGAAGGCCTTTGACGATGGTGCCAACCAGGGGAAGGGGAGTGTTGACGTTTATAAAGGAGAGCTTTAGCATTTATAAAGTATTTTTCTTTTCTCCTAGTGAGGATCAAGTGTTTAAAGATCACAGTAGTTTGAGCATTTATGGTATGGTAGAGGAGTAGATGCCGAGGTGCAAAATCAAACTGCAAACATCCCATACATAAGTTGATGGTTTAGTTTTGGAAGGTATGACCAGCAATAGATTATTGTGTTGTATGGAAGCATCAAAAGCCTCACCACATCTTGGCTTACTTTATAAGGTTGAGGGGAGAATTTCTTTTGCTGTTTTAAAGTTAGGGGTGACTTCAGGAGCATCTATGTTCTAAAAAGCAGTCATTAACGGAAATAGGGGGTCAAATGGCTGACATGAGTTTGTTTGGTTGTTTCTTCTTTTTTTTTTAATGTGTGTTTTATCTTTCATTTTCCTGGTTGGATTGAAAGGGTTACCCAGACTAAGTGGGTTTTATTTTCTCACGTGCTCCACAGTGCACGTCATTCAGACTAATTGTTTCTTTGTCCAGTAAAGAAGTATTTATTGACTCTCATCAAGGCTTTTTATTTTAAATTGTTTTTGTTCAAATGGCAGCAGGTATTATTTGCACATGTGTTTCATTGGAAAGATTGCAGTGCTGTTTCCATAGACTCCCACAGAAAAGATGGTGGTGTTCAGGCTTGAGCTGGCTTTGAGTGGATCTTGCCATTTCTTTTTTTTTTCCCCCAAACATGTGTTCTGCCTTTCTGTGACTTTCTGGCTCATTCTTGGCACCTTGTTGCTAATTGGTTAACCAATAAGGATGGTCATCACCTGCTCAGTTTTATTGTGGCCGCCACACTTGAGGTATGGTGGACCATGCTATTTAAGACTATCCATGTGTTAACAAGACACACGCAACAAAAGTTCTGGATTAATATCTTGGCTTGACTTGACTTTTTTTTTTTTTTTTTTTTTGGGAGCAGTTTTCTTTTCTCCTTGATTTGACTCACTTAGGCAACCCTTTACCATTGTTTTTTCAGTTGGACTTCATGTTCATCCTGAATTTAAATGACCTGAGAATTTACGTTTAATTTTAAGTGACCCGGTTTTCATTACTCATGTCTGTTTGATGTTTTCTCTCATGGCACAGAACAGTTCTGAGTTTAGACCATGCACTTCAACAGTTATCTGCACAAAAAACAAGACAAATCTGAAGTGGATTTACTTAAAAGATAGTGCTAGGGAAACGACCATCCCTGATTTTACTGATTCATTTCGTTTTATTCCTCTCTCCTGTGCCCTCCTCTTAAGCTCTTTATTTGTTCATTCGTTGGAGAGAAACGCCATTCCAGTTCCCTTCATGTTTGGTTTCTGCATTCTAAAATTGACCAGAGCACAGACTTGAAAAGACACTCAGTACTGTAATCCAACATTAGTTTGAAGTAATAACTGAATCAACAAAAATGAATTTAGAAGTTGTGAGAAATTCTTGAGGGGTGTACCTTAACAACTTGGTCTTCCATTTAAGTGGAATCCCCATTTTGGGACAGATGTGACTGAACGCAAACAGTCAGCTGTTTTGTTTTTTTTTTTGTCGATGTGGCCCATATCTCGGATGTTGCCATTGCCACACAAACAAAACATTTGATGAAGTGAAGCACTTAATGTGTAGTTCTTTATCTTAAGTCAGTTTATTCAGGAGATATTGACCAAGGTTTTTTTTTTTATTATTATTATTTCTTCTCCCCTCGTCAGGATCCAGTAGTTTCTCGAAAGTATAGCCTACCATATATAGGCCTTTGCTGTGAGCCATGAAACCGTTTAGGGGTGATTGTAAAAGTCACAGAGCCGGATAGAACCTGGCCGTCATTGTAGACATGCAGACAGAGAAAAGACAGAGGGACAGGTGGTAGTTTGTGGCATATCCCTTTTCTTACAGTGCTTTAGGTAGCATGGGCAGTGGCTTGCAATCCTTGATGTAAATGTTTTTGTTCGTTGTGTCTTTTTATATGTTCATATTAAAAGCCAATAAAAAAACGAATAAATAATATTTTATCAAGATTTGAATTGCCTCCAATTGTTGAAGTCAGAAATAGAGTCCAATTTAAACATGACTCCTCGATGCCACTTTACATGTCAGATACTGTAAGAGCTCGGGACAAACGGGTGGGGTTGTAAATTGGACAGAAAGATGGGGAGAAGGGAGTGAATTCCATTGTTTCTTGTTGAAATGGCTGAGATGTAATTTTGAGAAATCGTATTCTAACACCTGTCATTTATGTGTGCAATTGATTAAACTGATTTTAAAATCGAGTTTCGTCTGGCTTGTCATTGTCAGTTAGAATATTGGGCCCTGTTTCTTGTGCATGTACCGTAAGTCCCTGAGGAAGAGGAAGTCTTCATTGAAAATCTCTTTTAAATCAGCATTAAAGGAAAAATACATTATGAATCAATTTATTGCCCTGTTGAGGTTACTGAGTGCTGTGAATGAGAACATTTTATAACAATGACTACATGGCATCAGCTGCAAATGGTCCACTGATAGTTTATTTTGGTTTCATTTTACTCTGCCCCTCTCAATGTTAGCTGCTGGTTGGCTTTTGAGTATGTAGTCTTTTTTCCATTCAAAAGATAATTAGCAAATGATTCATGAATCAAAAGTTAAGTGTGACATGATGGAAAAATAGAAACGGCAATAAAGATTTGCTCTCGTGGGTTTGAGAAAATGAATACATTTTGAAGTTGCTAAACTGATGACCTAAAAAGATTGTGTTGCTAAAAAAAAAAATAGCCATTTCAATATCTGATGGAAAAAGGGTTTATGTTCGATTTATGTTGCAGCTTTTTTTCCTACAGTCAACACAAAACAACAGGGCTACGCATTGATTCACAATTAATTTTTCCTTTAACATGCAGACAAAATATGCCCATAATAATCTTTTAAATTAGCATACCAATAAACTGTTGTGATGTTCCTAAAGCATTTTTAAATGTGATCTAAGCGATGTGACACGTTTTTAGGACTAAAACATGTGTTGTTACATACAGCGAACAGCTGCCTGTCCTCTGAACACACTGTAAAAAACGGGGTCTCTGTAGACAGCCCAGGCTCCACAAACGGCAACATAACACAGTGGGCAAACCTAGCATAACAAACGAAAACGAAACATAACAGTGTTCCAGCCAATAAACGACAAGGTTCATGAGTCTTTCGGGAGGGAGGGGGAGGAGTAAGCTAACTTATAACGCTTGAACCCTCTCTCTATCGTCCGTTTAGTTTGACAATACTTCGAACGTCAACAAGAAGTGACGTGAAACAGCATCGCTTAGAGCGCCTTTAAGTAGGCCTACTGAGCTAAAACGCTTGTGGCATTTTTGTACCACTAGATGTCACGCATTCTCACTCAGGCACAGGGTTCGTGTAGTAGGGTCTGTCTATCGCGATAATTCATGGAAGTCATTTCTGGTATATACAATTTGTCTCGCGAGATTAAGAACGCTTCCTTTTATGTTTGCAGATTGCTGCCTCTTCCTGAACCGGAATCCCCACCGAACATTGTGAAACCCAGAGTGTTCAAACCACGCACCCTTCCCGTTACTTTGGAGAGTCAGCAGTTGTGCCCCTAGACGAGTAAAGGTCTGAGAAAAGTGGCACCATCAAAAAATGCTGCTGCCCATGTCTTCTGCGTGAGAGCTCAACTGCCACCACGTCTGCCTGCCTTGCGTCGAGCAAGGCACGATTTTCGTTGAAGAGCGAAGGCACATAGACATATCAGTGATGTATTATGCAGAATTACTATTACATTTATTACAGTGTAATGCTGATTAATTTATTCACAACTGTCAGTTTTAAGAATTGAATGATTCCCTGCTGTTAGGAGGAAGCGCCTAGCTGTCAAGCCACTGGAAGCCTAAAATGATTTCTGGGCATGATCATATCGCCCAATTGAGTAGCTAGTCAGCTAGCTAGCTAAACTATCTCGCACAGTTGGTCAAAGCAAATTGTTGTTTGTGATAACCGAAGTGCTTGTAACATTTATTTCCCGAAGTAATTTCGCTAGTTTAGTTTTAACTGCCAGTTTCTACTGCGAGTGTCGTGTTTGCGCGCTAGACCTCCGTAGTAAATTATAAGACATGGCCCCCAAGAAGAGACCTGGCCCCATTATCATAACACCTGCCGGAGAGGGACTAGCGGCTTCAACCAATGCAGCAATTGAGTGAGTGAACCATTCATGTTTGTGTTAATTTTTTTATGTATTATTTTAATTCTCAATAACTTGTTTTTAGCGTTTATGTAAAGAGCAGATGGCCGTGGGAGTCACTGATGAAGTCTTGGAGAATTCAAACACTTGATGAATCTAGCCTAGTTCTTGAAATATTAACGTTAACGTTACTAAGAAGTCAAATAGCAGGACTGTAGCAAAACGAGGTACATGTTGTAGCTTATATGATGTTCTAAGTTACTGTTTCAGTGTACTTGAAAAAAAATATGCAAACTTTTGTTTAGGGCCAGTTTAGTAGACCTACCAAAAATGCTGGGGGAGCTGGACTTGGATGAGCAGCAGAGAAAACGACTGGAGGCTTTTCTCACCCAGAAAGCAAAAGTGGGCGAACTCAAGGATGATGACTTCCACCCCATTTGTGAGCTTGGTGCTGGCAACGGTGGTGTTGTCCACAAAGTCCGTCACAAACCCTCTGGACTAGTTATGGCAAGGAAGGTGAGTGTGGCAGCGTGTCATGCATCTGGAACTATCATCTGGATCCACCATTTTGACAGGTCTTAACAGAGATTATTGCATGTGTGTTATAGCTTATCCATTTAGAAATCAAGCCAGCAATCAGGAACCAGATTATCCGAGAACTTCAAGTGCTGCACGAATGCAACTCGCCCTACATTGTGGGCTTCTATGGGGCGTTCTACAGTGATGGCGAGATCAGTATCTGCATGGAGCATATGGTGAGAAGGAGGGATATGGGCTGAAATATGCGACTAACTGCGACAAACATGTGGGTAGTTAAAAGATGAAGCAGGAGCAATTTCAAACGAAGTGATTCAGCTATAGTTTTCAATGCAATTACTCAAGTTAAGCCATTCAAATTAAAATGTTGAAATTTAGTTTCTGCTGGCACATATTTCAGCCTATAGAGGGACAACAGACCACAGTGTGTGTTTGAGCTTTTCTGTGACAGTGCTGCTTTCTGCAGTAATAATGACCAAACTAGTATGCTATTTTGTTTGCTTCCCTAGTAAAGCAAAGTGTTTTTAACCTGTTAAGGCACGCCCCTATTTTTCCTATTTTTCAAAAAAACGGCATACTCAAATTAAAAGCTTGACAGCTTGACAGACAGCTTTCATGTCTGTTTGCTTGATTTGAAGTTACTCCTTCTGGCATTGAATGACACAAGCATAAGGTGGGACGGTGTGCCTTAAGGGGTTTTTAAAAAGTAAAGTGTGTTTTTGTCATTATATGTCTGTGCTGCTATAGCACCAACAGCACAGTTTGGGAGCTTTTTTTTATGCTAAAGATAGTGAAGGAGCTCTCGCTTCCTGAGTTACTGACCAGAAACTTTTTTTTCTTGGTGTGCAATGTCCTATTGCCAACCAATATAGTTGCTAACACATGTGTAAATGATTTAATCTTTAGAATTGTTCTGAGAAATGTTAATTTGTTCAATGCAGGATGGAGGGTCTCTTGATCAGGTGCTGAAAGAAGCAAAAAGAGTCCCGGAGGAAATACTTGGGAAAGTCAGCATAGCTGTAAGTGTGTTCTTTAGAATCAGATGAGGATACAGTTGTTGGGGGATGGATTGAATCTGTTTTGAAAACAGCTGCGCAACTTTGCTTGGTTTGTTGGAATAGGGTAAATGTTTAAATTGTGAAGTATTTCTGAAAGCCTCTAATTTTATTCTTAATTTAAAGGTACTTAGAGGACTTGCCTATCTTCGTGAAAAGCATCAAATTATGCATAGAGGTAAGAGTATACCTATGTTAAATATTGTTCTAAGGGCCTTTATAAGATTTTATAAGAATTGTTGTCAATTTTACCTACTGCGAAATTAATAAGTTAATTTGGCCAAACTCATATATTTTTTAAGGATTTATTTATTTCAATATTGATAGAAGTCTGAATTATTAAATTGGTTTGTTGGGCTGTTGTTTAATTACCTGTTAGCACAACAGCGACATCTACCATTCAAGAAAATGCCACTGGCACATCTATGGAGTTTAGTCAAGCGCAGGTATTGAGTTTGTGCATGTCAATGACCTCACGCTTTTCAGATTCGAAGAACGGCTTTATCGACTGAAGGAAAGGAAAACTCCATAGGTTAACTCAAGGGGAGGGGAGGTGAATTAGTGTATTTTCCCAAATAGTGAGGCATCCTTTTAGAGTTTGAATGCTGTGCTATACTAGAACATCTCTAGTGCTGAATGCTGTGCTATACTAGAACATCTCTAGTGCTGAATGCGGAACTGTACTAGAACATCTCTAAAATATCTCTACTGCTGAATGCTGTGCTATACTAGAACATCTCTAGTGCTGAATGCTGTGCTATTCTAACTCCATAGGTTAACTCAAGGGGAGGTGGGTAATTAGTGTATTTCTCCAAATAGTGAGGCATCCTTTTAGAGTTTGAGAGGCTTACTGCACGCTCAGCGTTTCCACTTTGTCCATTATGCCCTTTAACATGGTTTCGCGGTTCTGGGTGAACACTCATGTCCCAATACAGGTTTAGTGTCTATATCCTGACTGATGTTAACACCAGCTGATTATGTTGGTGATGGGGGATGGACTAGGTAAGGAGGAAGTCAGTATGCACAAAGGCTGGGCAATAACTGACACAGCAGGCAACACACTAGTTACTGGCAGTGGATTTTACTGTGGTGAAATCTTTTTCTTTTTAAAATGGCAACAAGCTTAAGTAGTGAAATACTTGATGGTGTTTTTTTTGTGTCTGTAAACACTAGATCATTAGAAAGTAGTGTAAATATAGTGTGTCTGCGTGTGTTTGTGTGTGTGTATGTATCTTGATCCATGAGGGAAATCCATGCTCTGCATTTAACCCATCCATCATTGCCAAACACACATACACAGTTGGAGGTTACGCTTTTTTTTAACCAGCCAAGGATTGAACTGGCCAGTCTTCAGCCTTCATTCCTCATCCAAAATGCCACAGCTTCCCCCCCATCAGGGTAGTGGCCTTTTATAGGATGCAAGGATGCATAGTGCACATGGGGTGGAAAGCCTGGTGACCTGGTAGCGCTGTGCTGCTGCCACCAATGATGATGGAGGTGGTGGAGGCGGCAGGGCCAGTGACTGAAGAGCTGTCTGTGCGCCCAGGCAGTAATTACAGCCTCTCAGATGTGATTACATGGTGACCGCGCCCTGCAACCACCTCCCTGCTCCTCCATCCCTGTCTTTCTCATGCCATCCCTCTCACATTCTTTCTTTCTCACTTTTGCTCTCTCCTCTTTCCCTTGTTCCTTCTCTCCCTTTCTTTCCTTCCTCTCTGTCTTTCTCACACTGACTTGTTCATTTCTGTACCTTCCCTCAAAAAAGAGGAGGGAAAATACAACGTGTGAGGATAGGCCTTTACTGTGAAGGTATAAGGTCATAACAAAATGCCTGAAAATTTTCGAAAGAATTGTGCCCAAAAGGTTTTCCTGCTCCAATGTCAAAAAGTGAAAAAGAGTGGGCTTGTTTGGTGCTCAGCAGTCTTGGCAAAGCGCAGGGTTTGTTAGCGTTTGTGGCAAATTGTGAAACATTTCAACATTAGCACTAAGGCAGTGGGCCTGGGAGCATGTTGGCGCAGGCCATGGGGATGGGCAGGTGGTGCTGGTGGGATTTGTGTGTGTGTGTGTGTGTGTCTAAGTGCCTGAGGTAGGGTGAATAGGATGGAAATGTGTGTGTGTGTCTCTCTCTCCCTCTCTCTCTCTCTCTCTCTCTCTCTCTCTC
>JAGFZM010001940.1:328200-378502 GCA_017657215.1 Limnothrissa miodon
CTCTCTCTCTCTCTCTCTCTCTCTCTCTCTCCCTCTCCCTCCTTCCTTCTTCTTTCTGGACACTCACCTGAAGCTTTGGTGCTCTCCCCCACGCAGACGTCAAACCGTCCAACATCTTGGTGAACTCGCGAGGGGAGATCAAACTGTGCGATTTTGGCGTGAGCGGCCAGCTCATCGACTCCATGGCCAACTCCTTCGTGGGAACTCGTTCCTACATGTCGGTGAGTCAGCTATCCCCTTCTCCTACCCCCTGACACACACACACACACACACACACAGATAAACAGTGCCCTGCCAAAGAGTTATGCCCATGCCCAGGAAACATCCCGCATGGTGCGGACATGGCTTTTGCCAGCTCTGCGCCCACTCCTCTCCGGCACCTGGAGGGTGTGGTGCCTCCGAGCTGAACCTGGCGCTGGTTCTGGCCAAAGCCCGGCATTTGGCAGCTTCTGTGGCCGGGGTGTGTGTGCTTGCCTGCGCGCGTTTGACGTTGGTATTTGCCGCCTTGTGATCCTCAACAGCCGGAGAGACTGCAGGGCACGCACTACTCGGTGCAGTCAGACGTGTGGAGCATGGGCCTGTCCCTGGTAGAGATGGCCATCGGCCGCTACCCCATCCCCCCACCCGACGCCAAGGAGCTGGAGGCCATCTTCGGCCGGCCTGTTCTGGACGAGGCCAGCGGGGAGCCCATGAGCACCTCGCCAAGGCCCAAACCCCCAGGACGGCCCATCAGTGGTGAGTCTGCTCCCCCAACGTCGTCAATGCCTTTTAACAGTCCAGTTAAAGGTGCAGTCCGCAACACTAAACTTTACTGCCCAAGGTCAAACATTTTGGGATAAATATTGAAGGCTGATGTGGGGGGGTTATGAGATTCTCTGATTAAATGCACACCCACAACATTTTCATTGAAGAATTGCACAAATATCATCGGATCAAAATCACTATGTGTAAATGTGAAGTAAAGCTCACACCATGAAATATCCTGCATTCATCCATGGCAAGTGGCACAGGGGTAAAATTGAGGGCTTGTGCTGCTCGTTGGGGTGGTGGTGGTGGTGTGTGTGTGTGTGTGTGTGTGGGAGGGGGGTGTTACTCCGCTCATACATGTGACCATCTGCTCCCCCAGGACACGGAATGGACAGTCGTCCGGCGATGGCTATATTTGAACTACTGGACTACATTGTCAATGAGGTCAGAAAAAAAAACTGCTGATGGTGCAGCCCCTTTTTTCTCTTCTGTGCCGTTTTTTTTTTTCCTGTCGTCTTTTGCGCAGTCCCCTCTGTGGCCCTCACTTGTGTGTGTCTCTTCTCCCTTTCCTCGCCCCACCCCACCACACCTCCCTACAGCCTCCACCCAAGCTGCCGCATGGAGTCTTCACCTCCGACTTCCAGGAATTTGTGAATAAATGGTGAGAGTCGCGTAGTGACCGGCGTGGTATTACTGTATGCAAAACTGCATTTTTTCTCTCTCAAGTGCAGACAAGCAGTAGAACGAGATCTGTGACATCACATGGGGTCAGATCATTCAGGTCAATGTGCTTGTGTTTGTTAGTTAGTTTGTTAGTTATTTAGGGGTGTGGCCTGTTATATTTTGCAGTTGCTAAAATTAAGACAACAATCGCTTGGCAGCTACTTTACTTGGCAGTATTTTTCATGTACTGAACAGGTTCAAGGCTTAAGGAGAGGAAGTCATTTTTGGGGGGTTTGTAACTCTTTTTGTCTCCCTAGCCTCATAAAGAATCCAGCAGACCGGGCCGACCTGAAGATGCTCATGGTGAGTGGCGAGGAGCATTTTCTGCATACTAATCCCTTGCTCTTAAGAAGTGCGGCTGGGAAACGTCTCCCTAATGCGTCTCCATTTGCATTTGGCAGGAGTTTAGTCCTAAGCCAGCACGGCTTCTTAATGATGAGTGTTTTTGAACTTTTCCTTCTTTTGAACTTTTTCTCTTCTGTCTGTGCCTTTGGCCGTACAGAGTCACACGTTCATCAAGCGCGCAGAGGTGGAGAAGGTGGACTTTGCCGGCTGGCTGTGCAAAACCATGGGCCTCAACCAACCCAGCACTCCGACCAGATGCGCCGAATAACCAAATCTCCCGGTGGTTCTCCAGATTACATCACACTTCTCTGATCCTTTTGCCTTCTCTGTGCAACACACACACACACACACACACACACACACACACACACACACACACACACTATTTTATCATCAACTACTCTCTCTGCCAACTAATGCATTGCGATGAGTTAGGTCCATAGCTAACTTTTGTCATTAATCTCTGGGTTTCATTTGAAAACAACAAATTTAATCCACAGATCATTTCTCTTTCTTTTCCTTCATTTGTATCATTGAGGAGTTTTGCTTTCCTTTCTTTTGGGGGTGGGTAGGCTGTATCATTGACAGGGATCTAGTACGGGTGATGGTAGATTATTCATGTTGTGATGAATGTGAACTAGTCACACAGTCAACTACGGTGGATTATGTTACCGTTATTCCTTTATTTTTGTCTGTCTCATGTTTGTCTATTCTGTGTCACACTCCTTTGTTTGGGCCTGTTCAATTTCAAACCAAAGAAGGCGCTGTTGTGAGTGCAGACTGAACACGCCATTTTTGTGACATTTGTGACGGTCTGATATTGTGAATATAGACTCGTGGCTCCTGGAGCAGGTGTGCAACCTCGTCGGGGAAGCGTGAGGCGAGGAGGGGAAGTGGGGGACTGGTGGTGTGGAGGGGAGGGGCAAACGGCATGGCAGTCCTCTTGGCCTCTGTGTGATCACTGCCAGTATCATGACATGGACATGCTTTTAAGTCTTATATTTTTGACTTCAATCTCTCTTGCTCACACACACACACACACACACACGCACGCACAAAGAAACACACACACAAAGAAATGTAGTCTTTAAGTACTAAGCCTGATGAAACCATACTGTACTGTATTTACTTGTGACATTTAGTGACTGGGGAAACTCAAGGAGAACCTTAGTGTTGTGTTTAATCTGGCAAGAGACCCAAGCTCCAGTCACTCTCCAATCTAAGGGCGAGGTCTTTCCCACATGGCATGGTTAATTGTCTTGCTTCGTTTAATCTTTAAAATCATGGTGGTTTATTTAGGTGTTTTACAGAAGATAATGCCTGAATCATGTCTCTTTATCTTTTTGGCCTGATTTGCTTCTTTTTCTTTCCTATTTTTTGTTTGATTCTTGTTGTTCTTGTTTGTTTTTTCTCTTAAACTGATTAGAGGTCCACCTCTACTTTATAAGCTTCTGCGCTCAACTTTCCGTGACTAGTCCGAGTTTGCACTAGGTGACGAAGACCCTTTCTCACTAGGGCGGCGGCAGCGGCAGCGATGGTGGTGGCAAATCCGTCTTTTTCGCTTGTTCTGTGTTCTCTGGTGTTCTCTGCTATCCTGTGTTTTCTGACAGAGGAAAAAAAAGTGAGATGGAAGCTTTGCCACGTGTTGGTGTGTAATGATAACTAAACAGTGCAAGTGTACTGCCTTTGCAGTTTAAAGAACTTCTGGGTTTTTTTTTCTTTGATTGTTTCAGAGGAAATGGGGAAAGTCATTTTATTGTCACATGAGATGTTGAATACAGTTCTAATATAAAAATAAATAAAGCCTATTTGTGAATGGTTTACTTTGTACTTGTTTTAATGCAGTGAGCTGAATCATATGATGTATGGAAGAAGTGCGATATGCATTTCCTGATTTGGTGCCTAATTTCCTTAAAGTGTTAACTTAGAGCCTGCTTTAGCTATATGGCATGAAACTCAAATACTCATGGCACCATTTTCATCATTTTAGACCTTCAAAATTGACACATGCAGAGACCGTCTCTGTCCTAATCCCACTTTACTCTTGACCACTTGGCTGTATAGCTTGTCATGATTGTGTGCGTACAATACTCATATAATTAAGATTTCTCACTGCTGAGGCTCACCCGTTAACGACAAAACCAGAGCAGAAGGGTGTATGGGACGGAGCAACTATGGCCTGTTTTGAAATGGGGGACCGTGGGCAATAAACATGGCTTACGTCATCTAAATGAACCATGACAAAACGGGCCAAGGACGGCAAATTTAAAAAGGTCATAAAATATGTGGATCTTATTATTTTGTGATGTGGTGCCATTCGAGAAAATGGTTTAGTCTTTGTGTTTAAAGCTAAAAAAAAAAAGGTTTATTTTTGTTTAGTATTGTAGCCTATATAAGTACCAGTGACGACACTATACCCACAGAATGGCTGTCAAAAATAAAACCTATCCAAGCTGAATATTTCTGCAGGTTCTCATCTGCCTTTTATGCTGTGAATATGTCTTTACAGACTGCTGTGATTCAGCATTTAAAAACACCCACACAAACACATATCTGCTGGTGCTGGTGGTAATCAAGGTGTCTGGTTATAAATAGTTAAACTGACGAATGCCACGTGGGGCTATGGTGGTTTACCACTGTGTGTGTCTCCTGTGGACAGCGCCCTCTAAGGCCAGTGTGTGTAACATACCTGCTCTATAGTGTCCCCTAGGTTCCGCTGAAATGTAAAGCTTTCATAATCTCATGGACCTCCTGCAGTTTTTGCCTCTTTTAATGTGTAGGTGACCTGTCAAAAGAGTTTTACATAACTTTTGCTGGGGTCATTTGTTCACGTGATTAAAGTCCAGCAGTACTCTCAGTTGAGTAGGTGATTGGGATCAGTTTTATAAAACAGAGCGCGCACACACACTTGTTCTCTTCTAGCTGGTGGTTAGTGAGAGTGTGTGATAGAGGTAGGAAGGTTGGAGGTTGTAAAATGGGGAGCAGTGGATGAAGAGGATCCTACTAAGGTGTTACTGACAGCTTGAGGCCGGTTTGGAAGGGGAAGATTAATGTGCTAAGAAGTCAGTGCTAAGACTTTAAGGCCCCTCTTCAGGAGGCATGCACTTGAAATGGGTGAAGACAGCACTGGAAGCGAGGGGTGGGGGGGGGGGGGGGGGGGGGGGGGGGGGGGGTTTTAGTGCTGGCAGACCCTGAGTGTCCTGGAATGTGCCAAGGCTTGTTTTTGGGGTGGGACACCATGACCTCAGGCTATGGGATGGGTGGGCGCGTCTCTATTCAAGCAACGCGTGAGATACAAGAGCAAGAAAAGACAAGACGCTACAATTATGATTTTTAAACACTTACTCATTACATTACCTGGAATCAAACCTGTTTGTGAGCGACTGTGCTCTATAAGAGGGCAGATTAAAATGTAGTCTCCGATTTGAATTCGTAAAAGTGCAAGTGTGGTGGTGTGCTTTTTGTTTTGATTGGTGAATGCTTTTGAATGCCCCTCCTGACTAGAGAATATTCTTTTACTCCCTTGAGGAGAGGAGCCAGGGAGAGCTCATCAAGGGAGAATGCTGTTTCTTTAAGAGAGAGGGAGAGAGAGAGAGAGAGAAAGGGAGGGACCTCTTTGCCCTCCAGAAACCAGGAAGGGAATTGAGTTGATCTGCTGCTGCTGCCTGGTTAGCGCATACGGGGCTTTGAAACTGCACGACAGTTGAGGAGAGAGCGAGCGAGAGCAAGAGAGAGAGAGAGAGAGTGTGTGTGTGTGCGCTACGGAGAGGAGGAGAGAGGAGAGGAGGGCAGAGCTATCCCCACAACAAGCAGCACCACGGCCATCGCAGGTGAGCCCCCGGCCGCCCCCCCTCCCTCCGCTTGCCCCCCCTCTCCCACCCCAAGCCCAGGCGACCATGGATCAGGGCCTGCCGACTAGAGAGAGCAGTCACTGGAGAAGAAGAGAAAAGAATGAGGGAGGGGGACAGAGAGAGAGAGAGAGTGGTGGAGGTGGGTGTGTGGGGTGGGGGGAGAGGAGAGAGAGCAAGGGAGGGGGCGAGCTAAACAGTCAGTAGTTGAGCTGGGTATTTTCCTCTGATTCTGTCACTAAAGTAACTTCTTGCTACGAAGCTTTTTAAAAGAATGTACCTGCTGGGGTCGGAAGTTTATTTTGGACTGTAAGAGGTGTGAACTTTTTGACGTAGGTGTGTGTGTATGTGTGTGTGTGTGTGTGTGTGTGTGTGTGTGTGTTTGCGTGTGTGTGTGTGTGTGTGCGCGCGCAGAGGGGAGAGGGTCGCCAGTGAGAGGAGGTGGATGGTGGGGTTTATGTGTGTGTGTGTTTGTGCGGAGGGTGTGTATAGTGGCAGTGTGCTTGAAAGAAACAAGAAAGCAAAAATAATTCCATAGGACATGTCACAGTGGTGACTGCCGGGATCACTTTTTTAGATGCTGTCATTTCATGGCAAACTAAGTTCAGAAGGAAAGTTGTCACCGAGCCCTTGCCATTTGGCTGATTGGAATTATTTTCCGGGGGATCTGTCCGGCTGGTGTCTTCTTATTCCGTCTTGCCGAAAAGTCTGTATTTAGGTCAGGAATGCTGAAGTTTTTCATGAAATGCAGAAAGGGTCATTGTGTCACATAATTGTATTCCATCGTTCGCTTGTGACTCGGGGGTGGGGGGTGGGGGCACCAGTGGTCTGGTGCTTTTCTCTTTTTTTCTTCCTGCAGAGCTTGGCTCTGTCTGATGGCTGGTCTGTACTTTTAATACCTGGCATCCTGCTAGCAACACACTGTAGTGTATAATTCAGCCCTGAGTGCTTACGTTGAAGCAAGCTCAGAGATGTGGGGGTGGCGAAGGGGGGGAGCGCTGGGACTCGTAGTTCGCCCGGGTGGGCTGGCAAGCAGGTCATATAGCGCTCAAGGACTCCACATCCCAGAGTGCCTTGCCCTTGGCCATGCAGGAATGAGAACAGCCGCCAGCCTATCCCGACAGGGAGGTGTGGTGAGTGAGCAGCCGTCAGGCCAATGGTGCAGCAGGAAGCAAAGCCACAGCAGTGGGCTGAAAATAGAGGGGAGGGAGAGGGGAGGGAGGGAGGAGGTGGTAGGTGCCTGCCTGTGTGGGATCAGGCAAGGGCTTGCCTGTGTAACTACGGCCACTCAAGAAGTTTCCTGTCTCGCTACAGCTCTGGTGTCGAGGCAGGGCCCTGCCCAGACATAGAGGCAGGCAGGCAGGCAGGCAGGCAAGGCTGATTTGGGCTGGAGGAGGGAAGCACACTTCTGGGCAGCTGGTAAGAGCAACTAAACAGACACACACACACACATATACAGTGTGTTCACACGCACTCGTTCGCTCGCTCGCACACACACACACACACACATACACACACACACACACACACACACACTGCACTCTCCTGTACTGACAGCCTGGCCGAGGACAGGCAAAGATAGAGAGGAGCTTGCTGGATCTTTTCAAGCAGGGAGTGTGTACAGTGGTTGTATGGTGGTGGTGGTGCGTGTGTATGTGTGTGAGAAGGACAGGACTTGATTTGAGTTCTTGAGCTCTTGACCCACTTGCCGGTGAGGTGGAGGCGGGGAGGGAGGGTTGTTAGAATATGTGGTGAGGTAGGTAGTTTATATGTTTGTTTGTTTGTTTTTAAAGCAAAGGAGGGGTCGATGTCAATGCTGCTTATAACTTTTAGGACATGCTCAGGTGCATCTTGTATGTGTGTTTGTGTGTGTGTGTGCGTGTGTGTGTGTGTGTTCTAAAAACGTCCAGAGAAGCAGATGTTTCCCTAAAAATGGCTCGGCCATTCTCTGTGGGTGAAGCACACTCAAGTTAAGTATAATTTCCTGATTTCGGCAGAGTTGATTGTATCCGGCTGGTATCACAGTATGCGCCATGTGGGTTTTACGCGGAGGATGCATTTAGGGGGTGGGGTGGTGATCACTGCCACAGTTCCTGGTAGTTTTGACACGGTACTTGTATGTGGCAAGAGAATGTGGTGGCACCGCTGGTGAACAGTTTCGCTTCCCTTTGCTAGTCTCGGCTGGTTTTGGCGATTCTGTGTGCCGGTCATTCAGGCTGGACTTTGAGAGTGACTTTTTTTCCCCATGACCGTGCCTTGTGTTGACTGACAATAATCTCTCTTCTTTTTCTCGTTCTCTCTCTCTTTTTTTCTTGTTCTCCGAGTGCTCGTCGCCCCTTCCCCTATTTGATGTCCCTTCCCAACCCACTTCCCTTCCCTGCCCTCACAAAACAGTCTTCATCAGCATGGTCCCATGACATGTCAAGTGCACATCACAAGTGTGTGTGTGTGTGTGTGTGTGTGTCTGTTTGCGTGTTTCGGGTGGTAGGTTAGACTGTGTGTGTCTGTCTCTGTGTGTAGACAAGGGTGGGTTTTGGTGGAGATATGGGAGGTTGTGTTTCTCTGTGTGTGTGTGTGTGTGTGTGTGTGTGTGTGTACTGCATGAGTGTTTAAGGTTGTGAGGTATATGTATAAAATTTGTGTTTGATGATGGCAGACACAACAGGCAGAAATATGTTTTTGTATTATTGTGAAGTATTTAAGGACATTTGATTTTGTCTTTCTCTCCCTCACCTTGTACTTGCAAAACCCGTTTTGAGAACTGCGGGTTCACTGAAAGCAGGACAAAGTGAGAGACAGTTGGGAATGAATTTTTTAGTTGTTGTTGCTGTTATTGTTACACAGGCTAATGTGTGTGCCCCTAAGTAAATGCGTTTACAGACCTAATAGGCTTGTCAGTGGTGAAGCCTGTCTTTATCTCCATAATGTAAAGCCTAACCACACACACATAGGAAGTTAATGGCAGTGTGAGGTAAACTTAGGTCGTGGCACCTATGAAAGAATGCAGCAAGGTAGTTTGAGAGACTTCTCAGCCCGCCGAGGTCACAAGCAAGCAGTCACTGTACATTCTTTTTTAACGTGATAGTAAAAACTGAAAGTGTGCAGATATGCCTTTTTTGTACGTTTGAATCTCATACTGAATTACGGCAACCAGCTGTGGATTTGCCAAGTGGATTTGCCAAGTGGATTTGCCATAGGTTTTCTTAGTAAGAGTGCTGTCACCTCATATGTCCATGAGCAAGCAAAACATCAAAATGTTAAAACAATACATGTATTTTATGGCTTTCCAGAAGAAGTAATACGTAGAAAAGGTGTGGCTACATAGCCAAAGTCACTTGGGGAAATTTTGAAGTTGGTGTGACTGGGACAGACCCAGTGAGGAAGTTGAGCAGTATTTGAAAGTGCAGGCAACGTGGTAGTGGGGATGACGCTGGTGGTGTTGGTGTGTGTGTGTGTGTGTGGGGTGGGGGTAAACTGCTTACACGTATTGGACTGTGGGACACTGAAGTGCCCCACAGTTGCACTGTCAGCCACGGTGGCTGGCCAGACTGAAGTCCTCTCAACCCACTAAGAATGGGCTCCACTCGTCAGCAATAAAATAATCTTGTAACTCCCTTGCCCAGGCAGTCAGTCAACCTTCTGTGGATGTTGAGTATATGGTGTGTGTGTGTGTGTGTGTTTTTCCCGCAGCCATGTTAAGTTCAGGGGCCAGCGATCATGGTGGGCTCCTGACTCTTTTAAAGAGGGCGACTTGATTGAATTAGATTTTTCTCGCAAAGCCTCACGACGTGCTGTCCCTTGTGAGGTTTATCCGCTGGTAATCAGAGAGCACACCTTATTATATGCCCGCGTTGCATATTTAAAAGGCCCTCTTGGAGTGTCCATTATCTCTGGTACTTGGACTGACGGCATCACTCATTCATTTCCACTAGTGTGCCTTTAAATCAGACTGAATTGTTTGCTGGTTTGTTTGTTTGTAAATAACTGTCGGCGAATGACGTCCAGCGAATATATTGTTCATCTCTCACAAACCAGGCCATGATGTTCCACGCTTGTGACCAGAGTGGTAGGCCAAACGATTGAGGGGCATGTGATAGCATGTGTGTATGGAGGGGTGTTAGTGTGAGATTGGTAGATGCTTGTCGGAGATGGTGGTAGTAGTGAAATGTTGTCACACATACTCAGACACACACACACATGCACATACACATTGTGCAGTCGTGTGAACTGGGCGAATGGGGACTTGGACTGGGCTAGTGTGGGGTTAAGCTAGGCTAGGCTAGGCTAGGCCTGGGTTGGGCAGGGTGGAGGGCAGCGCACTGCAGTGTCTGGGCAAGCTGGTCATCTGATAACAGTCAGGGTTCTGTTACACCACAGGAAGTGCTCTTCAGTTGGGGGTTGTGTGTGGGAGAGTATATGTGTGTGGGTGTGCGTGTATAGGAGTCTATGTGCGTGTGAGTGGGGGGAGGGTGATGGGTGGGGTCGCGGGTATGGAATTGCGTGGCATAACTGACGCCTGTCTGCAGAGCAAGAAGCCTCTGGTCGGGCGGCAGCAGAGGTGGCACTGATGGAGCTGGTAGAACAGGTCAGGGGAGAGTACGGGCCAACACGGCAGACCTCTCCTTTACTTCTCACGCTCAGGGTGGTCTCCACCCTCACTAGAATGACTCAATTTACTGAAGCGGGCCTTCAGTTGTTCGGTCGGGGCAGTTGGATGGGGAATGGAGGCGTTCTTGAAAGACTGAGTGAATTAGGAAGCAAAATGTCTTAAATGAATTAAAGCTAAATATCTAATGAAATGTGTCAATTGTTGGTCACAAAGATGTTAATTAAAATGTTTAATGTTTTTTTAATATAAGTTTAATTTGTTTTTATTGATATGTTTTCCTTTAATCTGCTGTGCAATATTCTGCTCACTTTTGCCACAACACTTAAAAGGTTTGGGGTACAGGTGCTAACCAAGTGTGGTTTTGCTTCTGGTGTTAGCTCATTAAGTGACGAAAATAGCTCTGTTACATTGGTTTGCAAGTAACTGATGTGTTATGTCACTGCTGTAAGTGTTGAAGAAACACAATGTAATAATTTTATGAGATTGTTCCCTGTTCTCAGATAGCTTGCCTGTTGCTCTGTGGAAAGGCGAGGGCTAGTACCTCCGAGCTGCGCCTCTCATTATATCGACAGTTCTTGGCGAGGGGTGTATCTGGCATGTGTGGCGCTAGAACTTTGACCTTTGGATTTCCATAATAAAGGCGACTTCTTTGACTCACTAAAATTTTACTGTCCAATGTGACATAAGAAATTAAAATTATAAGGACTTTTCCTCTTAAGTCTACCGAGTGGTCGTGTGGAGGTGCATGCAGTTTTAGATGTGTCCACATTTTTTTTTTCTCCTCTCGCTCGAGGCGCTGCTGATCGCGGTGTTGGAATGGGTTTGAAGTGGCGCAGTGAGTTTGTTTTAAACGGCCTCACCCACTACCTTTCAGTGCATTGTGCAGAGAAGTCTTGATTTTTGGCAGCCTCCTGACATCCCTCCAGTTTGTCAGCCCGGCCCTACAACTCCAGTTTTATCAGTTGCTCGCCCTACTTCCTGCCTACGCTGTGTATGGCTACTCAGGCTTCCTACCAGCGCTGGCAGTAGTGACTCACGGACACACACACACACACACACACACACACACACACACATGCATACACGCGCACAGGACCTTGCTTGAAATCCTGTTCTTCTTGGAACTCGCCACACCCCCTCCTCCCCTCCCCCTCCACCCCTTTTCTCCATAGCGTTTCCGATTATCCTGTAATATCCGCTGGGCCGTGACCTTGAACCCTCCTGACCCCTGGCTAGTGATTCCCCTCCCCTCCCCTCCCCTCCTCCCTGGCCCCCACCCTCTCCCTGTGGGCCGTGGCGGCTGCTAATCACAGGCACGCTCCCAGGCAGGACTCCTGGCTGGGGAACAACCGCCCCCCACCAGCATGCCGTAGCCTCCCGCTATGCTGCGTTTCAGGGCTTTGTGCCTTCCAGAGCTGACATATACAGCCGACATAGAGCGAGCTTTCTAATCCTCCTGCTCTCTCTTTCTTTTCAGTCTCTCTCTTTCTCTCTCTCTCTCTCTCTGTCTCCATTCCTGTCTCACGGTGTCTATCTTAGAAAGCCCTCTTCCATCACCCCAACAAGTTGCATAGAAAAAAATTCTTAGCTATGGTTAACACACACACATACGTACACATACTCACACACACATGTGTAATAAATAAATATAAACAAAAAAATGTCCTGACAGAGGTAACTAACCCCCCCCCCCACCCCCACCCCCAGTGCCGCTGGCTGCAAGGGTTGTTTGTGTTGATGTCATGAGCCAGCGTGCTCCTGGAATGCAGCGCGGGCCTCAGTGGAACGCAATATTCTTAGATATCTTTCACTCGGCAAGTTGATGTTGTGTCTGATAAACACATAACACTTTTGGCAGCCAGTTGCACAATGTAAAGCTGGACTGAAATAATACGTGTTCCCATGTTCGAGGGAATGTCAATTTCTTTATGTCTGGGGTAAAAACAGAAGCTCGACATTCACCTCTTGAGTGAGCAGGACAGATCATCCTCTGAAATCTAATCTGTGTACCTGACGTTTGTAAGGAGGTAGTTGGGGGTGGAGTGGAGCTGGAGGATGGGGGTGTGTTGGATGTTGACTGTGTGTGTGTGTGTGTGTGTGTGTGAATGTGTGTGTAGGGGTGGGGGATGGGGGTCTGGGCGGTGGGTAAAGATCTGCCCCGGCTCAGCGGTTTGACTTGCAAAGTAGCAGTATGCCGTGCTGGGCAGGTAGCAGCCCTGTGTGCAGCGCTGTAGCTGTGTGTGAAGCGAGAGGCCTTGAAACGAGACTTTGGGGACGCGCCACGGCCCCCGTCACCCGCTGCCATGAATTAGTAATAGAGAATGTTGGGAGGCAAGAGGAGGTGTTAGGATCAGGTTTGTTTGTGGTGTTTCCTCTCCCCCTCTCCCTCTGTCTCTCCGTCTCTCTCTCTCTCTCTCTCTCGTTCTTTCGTTCTCTCTCCCTCTCCTCTTCCCACTCCTCGGGTTATTCTGGGACAGGTTTGCGTGAGGCCGCGCTCCCACACCCGCACCTGTAACACTGATGACCGGCAACCATTCTGATAGTGACTGAAAAAAATTGTTTGTAGTCTTTTGACTCTCGGTGGGTTTGGCCTCTTCATCCGGTGGAGCTCGTAGCGAAAGAATTTCTGTAGCAGACGGCCATGCTACACAGATCCGCTCAGAGCCCCCTCTCCCTCTCTCTCTCCTCTTAGATCTTAGAGACTTTGCCCTCAGTGACCTCGACAGTCTCTCTCGCTCTTCCTCCCTTCCTCTCTATCCCTCTCTCTCTGTCTCTATTCTTTGCACACAACAAGGACTTCAGTCAGTTAGCCCCCTGCCTCATAGATAGTCAAATGAGAGGTGGATAGTGAAATTAGGCCTTCGGTCTGGTGGCTTTATCAGGGCCCCTGTCCTGTTAGTGTGTGTGTGTGTGTGTGTGTGTGTGTGTGTCAGTCTGTGACAACAGTAGGGCTGTAATGAGCTCCAACGTCCACTGACATTGCCACCGACTTCATGAGACCACATGCAGTCGAGGGCTGTTTCTGCCCACAGTATATCTATACCTCATACCTCATATCTATACCTCATGGTTTATTTATTTAGGGGACAGGTGAAAGGGCCTGATAGGTGTAGCAAAGACCATGCATTGTCGGCCATTTCACGCCCATCTTTCATATTAACGACCACACAGATTCATTTTTGTGTAATGCTCCACCTACAAAAAAATACAGTATCCTGTTAGCTAGTGAGCTTGTGGTGGGTCAAGAGGGGCCAACCAAACCAAACCAGGATTTTATTGTTACAATCTATTGTTTTATCTTAGCCTGACCTCGGATTTGCATTGAAACGGTGCCAGCTGTGAGGAGGTGTAAAGAAGCTGGTCGGCAAGTTTACGGGTGAAAAAGAGGTGTGTGTGTGTGTGTGTGTGATCGAGTGTGTGTGAGTAAGAGTACCCAGGTCGAGCAGGTCTGGCGTACATACCAAGGGGCTTGGTCTAGAGGAATGTCATTTGAATGCATTGCTCTTATAGAGAATAATCCCCCCAGGCTTCAACCCCCTGCTGGGTCTCTCTGGCAGATGGGAGCCGGGGGGTGGTAGAGGCGGAGGGGAGGGCGTGTGGTGGTTGGGGGGGTGGATGTGAAGCTGTTTGCCTTCCGTGTTTGAGCGTGTGTGCGTGTTTGTGCGTGCGTGCATGCGTGCTTGTATATGTGTCCGTGTGTGAGAGAGTGAATGGACAAATCGGGGAGGGTTTGCTTCCCTGAGCCCCCCTCCCCCCTAGCCTGGGCTGCAGTCGATCATTTTAATCTCCCCCCACCCACCCCCCACACGTGAGCAAGGGGACAGCCTTTCCTGAAACTTGGCACAGGGCGCAGGGTGGGGTAACCGGCTCAGACCGGATTGACAACCTCCCTTTTAATACTGTTCCCTCGCAGGCTGCGCGTGTCCTCCTCCTCCTCCTTCTCCTCCTCCAGTGGGTTTTTTCCACTATAGTCTCTTGTGCAGGCAGCCCCCCTCTCGCCCTCGGCCACCCCTCCCCAAACTCCCTCACCCTTCCCTCTCTCTCTCTCTCTCTCTCTCTCTTTCTCTCTCTCTCTCTCTCCCTCCCCTTCCCCAACAGCCAACTGACACGGCACAGAGTTCACATGCTGCATGGCCCCACACCCTGCACTCTGCCTCCACTCTGCTCTTGCTCTTGCTTTGCCCACCCCAGCCCTGACCTCGGCCTGAGCCACACTGGGTTGCCTTTCACTCAGCCCCCACCACCCCTCTGACAGCCACACGCTAACGCTAAAGCTCCAGCAGTTTGTGCCACGGCACCTTCCCTTCCCTCCCCTTTCCCACACACTCCCACCAGTGTCCAAGCACACTCAGCATACAGCCGCCCAGGCAGCCAGGTCATGACGAGTCTGGGAACAATGAAACAAATCATATATACACATATATATACATATATTTGTATGTATATCTGGTATATATTATACATATATACACACAACTTCCAAAATATTCTGTGCCTCACGTGGGTGTGATGTGCAACACGAGGAAATAACATTGTTGAGCGGTGGTTTGAAGTAATGTCATTAGAGTGACACTACACAAAGTGTTTGTGCTAAGTCGACGTGTGCCCTGGGGGGGTTGTTGTTGTGGAAGACCTTTATGTTCCACTTCTGTTTCTGGAAGCTCTTAGCTTCCTATCTATTTGTGCACAGTTACAGTAGACTTACAGTGGACAGTATGGGGAGCAATTTTGCTGCTGCCAGCCATTGAAGGCTTTCTGTTGACCTCCGTTGATAAAACAAACAGTAGTAGTGTATTTCTTCCTTACCGTAATTCTGTCTTTATTTTGAGATTACTGTTTATGTAATTTTGGGTCAAGTGCCCTCAAATCCTAACCCCTGAAAGATGGACACCACGTAATAAAAATCAGGCCCTGAATAGAATATTTGCCACAACAAACAAAGGGGCCCCTGACCAGACTGACATACCAGAAGTTAAGAGATTAACACACTCTCTTGCGCTGTGCCTGCTGGCCTGACCCAAACCTCTACCTAAAAGCGGCTGCGCCTATAATAGCTTATCCTTCACCATGAATTAGCAAGACCAGCACTCCATCCGCTAGTCCCGCTAGCTGCCCAGTGGCACCATGTCACCATGCTTGCACAGTAATCTGCCCAACCCAATTTTCTGCTTATCCACGCTCAGTGTGTGAACAAGCGTGTTGTTTAGATGGTCATCTTTACAGACTTTGCATGTATGTCGGCATATTTTTTGTAGTCACTGTTTTTAGCGCCAAACAGTGTATTTTGATTTGAATATTTAAATCAAGTTTCAGCTCTGCTCAGGTTTGGTCTGCATATGGATGTAAACAGCCGTAGTTTCTTGGCCCCTCAAGCCTCTACCAACATTTGGCCCCAGTATCACTCTCTCTCAGGATAGTTTTGTATGACTGTGCTTCTAGAACAACTCTCTCTATCTACCTCACTCTGTTTTTGAGTCAGACAGGTATTTGTTTTGTGCACCTGGGATTTATGAGGATGATTCTCACACGTCTCTCTTTCACTGTCTTTTTTAGACAGGCAGACGGACAGACGGCAGGACGGACGTGCGGGCAGGGCCTGTGATTGGCGGCTCGGCGGCAGGCTGGTGGAAGATGTCGTCGGGGGCCGGCGGGCGGGGGAGCCGCCATGCACGGTCGCGTAACAGCGGCGGCGGAATCTCGGGTAGCTGCGGCTCCAGGGAGGCGGCGGTGGAGGAGGGCCCCGTAGGCATCCCATTCCCCGAGCACAGCGCCGACGTGCTGGGCGGCCTGAACAAGCAGCGGCTGAGCGGCCAGCTCTGCGACGTGCTGCTGGTCGTGCAGGACCGCGAGTTCCACGCGCATCGCTCCGTCCTGGCCTCATGTAGCGCCTACTTCCACAAGCTCTTCACCTCCGGCCTGGCCGCCAACCACCAGAGTGTCTACGCCCTCGACTTTGTGCGCGCTGAGGCGCTGGCGGCGCTGCTGGACTTTGCCTACACGGCCACACTCACCGTCAGCCACACCAGCGTGGCCGACATCCTGAGCGCCGCGCGCCTGCTGGAGATCTCCCCCGTCCAAGAAGTCTGCTCGCACCTGCTGGACACCAAAGTGCTCTCCCCGCCGGTGCGTACACTTCTCAAGCTCACACACACACACACACACACATGCTTGGACACATACAAAAATACTCTTAAACATCAGCCGAATCTCTCTCTCTCAGACACACACAAAACACATATACACATGAATACAGACTTACTGTACACATAGACGCAAATTCACCTACTTATGCCATCAACATTTGCATTGATTCCATAACTATCACCATTTAATGGCATAATAATATCCCGATAATAATGAAACTCAAACACCAATGTAGACAGTCAGACATATTCATTATTATGCAGGTAGCCATGGTGACTTCTATAAGAACAAAA
Source organism: Limnothrissa miodon (assembly GCA_017657215.1). Classification (NCBI taxonomy): domain Eukaryota; kingdom Metazoa; phylum Chordata; class Actinopteri; order Clupeiformes; family Clupeidae; genus Limnothrissa; species Limnothrissa miodon. The sequence continues at coordinate 344,910 of JAGFZM010001940.1, forward strand.
ACTTGTCTCAGATCTGCCATGCTTTATTTACCAGATGCTTTGACTGAGCTGCCCTGCTTGAGCCTTGCTTGACCAGCTTTGCAGTGCTTTAATCATCTAAAAACCAGTAAAGAGTAGATTTCTAGCCTGATCAAGCGGACCAAGATGGTGGATTAGGTTCCTTTGGCAATGTTACTCAATCTGTCTCTGTGTCAGGCCTTTTCCGTGAACTGTTTTCTCTAAAGTATTATTAGTGTGTTCTGGATTTGGATTTGGATTGATTTGATTGATCTTTTGAGTATTTTGTAAGTTACATCCAGGCAATATTGATAGTTCTGATGTAATGCCGTAATGCCTTTGGGCTGGATATAAGTAAGATCAGAGGGTGGATTGTATGTGAGGGTCAAGGGAGTTATGTTTTCATTTATAGATGCAGATGTTTTAACTGTGGGTTTAACTGGCAGTTCATTGGTTGATTTGTAGATGTCTACGTTTTGTCTAGCAGAGAAATTAGATCCCAAATAATATTTGGTTGAGTTGGACAAAGGGCCCTGCATGCGCTTGGAATGCTTTTAAAATACTTGGTTAAAAAAATGGCTAAAAATGGAATGGCAACATTACAAGTGATGAACAGCTTTGTGTCAGTAAGACAAGAGGTAGGCCAGAGGTTAGTGTGATCAGAAATGCCACACGTTGAGGGGTGAACTTTCCACTTTCAATGATAAATTAGGGTGTTAGATACAGTGTTTGGTAATGTCTCTTCAAACCTTATATAGAACCATGTATGTATCAAGCGACAGATCTATAGATATTTTTATGATTATTATTTGTTCTATAGTTATTACTTGTTTTCTTCATTTCTGCTTTCACTCCATACCTTTCACCATCAGAGTTGGAACAAACTGCATCTTTTGGACTCTATAGTTGGCCTCCCGAAACTTGTCGATGCACAGACTACTTTTAAGTGGGTGCATAGTTTTTCTAACAGCAGAGCCATTATGAAATGTCTAAACAAGACACAAGATCACCTGAGGCTACTGGAACTGCTAGGTTGAAGATTCAAGTTCAGAAATGCCTGCAAGTCAAGAAAGAAACAGTTTAGCATTTGTTATGTTACCTTGTCAGGGGCAGTAGCCAAATAGCGTGTGATGGGAAGACCATGATCATACTGCGGCGTGCATATCAAACAACTTGTTGTAGAATCCGCTAATGTTCCATTGATCCCTGGTCTTCTAACCCCACTCTAATTAGGATAATGTAAAATGAATTCAATCACTTTGAGTGGCTTTGTAGGCACTGTTTTACCACCAGCCTTTATCGGCCATAACACTCACCATTACATGATTTGGGCTCAAAACGAACAAGAGCTGCCAAATAAACTGCTGTTTAGTAGTATTATGGTTTGTCACTCTATTTGGATAGAAGAGCCAGAGATCTGGAGCCTCCCTGCAGTCTCTCTAGGTCCACTGCTGCTGACTTGGTGTAGCATATTTTGGTGGTTTTGAGGTGAACAAGACACATTTGGGAGGTTGGGGTGTATTGTTCAAGGTAACAGTGTCTTGTGCAATAACAGTGTTTGTAATGCCACAAGTTTAGCTGCCCATTACCCCAAGACTGACGTGCCTTGAGAGGCAATTGGATCAGGAATTTAGTTTGAATACATATTTTTGGTTCTGTGTCTTCTGCCCACCCTAACACCATTCCCTGTGGAAGACCTCTTCAGTGCTCACAAATCCTATTAAAAGCATACTCTTATCTATCATTCTTCTAATACAGTCATATAAAAGGACCAATTAAGTCCTCATACATATTTCTATATGCATTTTCAGGCAACTTTTCTGTGTGGGGATTTAACAAAATCCCGCTCTTTTGTTTAATTTTGACGGTTGATAGCATAAATTCGCATTGTACATGCTACCGTAGCATAGCATAGATTAGCTTAGCAGAGCTTGCTAGCATAGAATAGTATAAGTATTACATAGGCATTTTTGACTGTCCTTCTAGACTTTTTGGTTTATTAACTGACTGTGTCACTTTCTTCCTCAGGCGGGCAGTGAGCAAGATGAGGAGGATGAGACAGACAACAAAGAGAGGGTCAAGAGCGGCGGCCATGGGGGAAGCCGAGGAACACGAGAGCAGGGTAACCAGCTGCGCGCCCGCGAATACCTGGAGTTCTTCCAGCGGGGGGCGCACTGGGGCAGCAGTAGCTGCAGCACGCCAGAGCTCAGGGACCCGCCAACACACCAGCACTTTAGCCAGCGCAACGGAGCGGAGCGCAACGGGACGGCCAACGCGCCGCACGAGTACGACTCGCCCCTGGCCCTGGCCCTGGCTCAGCCATCTGTACAGGACCTGGAGGATGAGGATGAGGACGAGGAAGACATGGAGGTGTCCTCCGCCTGGGCCCGGGGCAACGGGGGGGTCCGAGGAGAAAGCGGGCTGCCCCATTACTACGCCCCAGGAACCCAGAACGGACATTTCTACCTCCAGACAGAGCGCATTAAACTGGAGCCGGAGCTGCGGCCCGAGGCAGCGGATCGTGATCAGGACCAAGAGCGGGAGTGGGAGCTGGAGCGGAAGCAGGATCCGAACAATCAGGAGCGGGAGCGGGAGCCTGAGCGCGGCTCGGCCAGCGCTCTTCTGCAGCAGATGATGGACTCCATCGAGCGGCAGAAGGCGGGCGAGGAGCCGGCGGACGGCGAGGATCCGGACGTGGAGTTTTACTTGAAGTACTTTAACAGCGCGCAGCACGAGGAGGGCTCTGCGGCGGCCGCGGTGGCCACCGCCACGGCCGTGTCCCAGGGCCTGCTGTGGTCGGTGCGTGGGGCCCACGGCGGGGTTAGCCAGGTCGGTGGCGCTGGCGGCGGCAGTGGTGGTGGTGGTGGCGGCGCCGGGGCCACGGGCGAGAGGAAGATGCGCTCCAAGGCCTTCCAGAAGTGCCCCATCTGCTCCAAGGTCATCCAGGGCGCGGGCAAACTGCCCCGGCACATTCGCACACACACAGGAGAGAAGCCTTACGAGTGCGCCATCTGCAAAGTGCGCTTCACCAGGTAGGCCACAGGGGATAATCACACACACATACACACACACATACAAATACTCACACAGAACCCACTGGGTCAATCCAGCACCAGCCCAGTTCGAGCCACTCAGAATAAGTTCTGCTCACCCATGCCATTCCAGCCCCCTGTTAATCGCTTGTTTTGGGGGCGATTATACTCAGTTAAATAGTCCTGGTCCCAGTCCCCCACCCCCCACCACCTCCCACTTTTTTTCTGGGAACTTTAAACCATTTCATAACTGGATTTAACACGCACACACAGAGCAACAATAGAGCACATTCTCTATTTACCCTTTACCATTAGCTATTAGCTTGCAGCCTTTATTCCTTCTCCCCTTGAAAAGACCAAGGTAGTGGTGTGCTATCGAGCCCCACTGAGCACACACACACACAGACACACGCTCTGCTCTGTGCTCTTTGTTCTGGCAGAAGCGCCTTTTCTAATCTGCGGTGGTTAACACGCCGAGTAGAAATGAACTCACTAGACATTTGAAACGCTCGTCGGGGTCGGTGGTGGTAAAGGGGGTGGCAGCCATAAAACAGGCACAGGTGTAGAGCATAAGAGTCTTCATGACAAAGTCCTGGAATTTTAACAAGGCGGGAGGGGGGGTCTATAAAAGTGGGCCGAGTGTGGGCTGTTATCAGGGGATGAGGCCATTATAAAATGCACATCGCTCCGAACCAGGGGCTGGATGGCAGAGGGGAAGGGCGCGGGTGGGGGGAGGGGGTTCTGGCTCAACTCTATCTGTGCCAGTCAGTTGCATGAACTTGTGATCCCGAGGTATGTTGATTATTGCCCACGGCGCATACGTCACCCTCTAACTCCCTAACTCTCTCTCTCTCTCTCTCTCTCACTATCCCATTCTGTCTTTCTCTACTCCCTGTCTCCCATCTTTCCACCCCCCCCCCCTCTTTACCTCTCTTTCTCTCTCTTAGTAGCTGACTAATGTAGCGTGCTGTTAACCCTAGATTCTCCTGGGCCTGCTTGTTTGTATGTGTGTGTGTGTGTGTGCCTGTGTGTGTATGGGTGCCTGTTTGTGTGTTTGTTTACACGTGTGTGGGTGAGGGCGAGTGTGCGTGTGTGAAATGATTTCCCATGTAAACGGGAGCATCACCTTTTCCATGAAGCCATCCCCTTAATGAATTAATCAGGGGATGCGCGTTGGAAATAGACGCACCGGCAGGCCGAAAATATCTGCGCCCCTGTTTGTGGGGTGCAGGCGGCCGATCTAAATTTGCCATCTAAATGCAGCAGGCAGGCAGTGGGAAGGGGCATTGTAATCTTAATCCTGCTTGATCAGGGTTAAGAGTGTGCCTGCCTCTGTAATAAATCACTCCCGTCCTTTAAATAATTCACCCCCATCAGTGTGTGCCACTTTGTTCCACGGCCCACTGTGTGTTTGTGTGTGTGTGTATGTGTATTTGTTTGGGTGTGTGTATTGAGCACATGCATGTGTGTTTGTGTTTCTCTGTGTGTTTGTGTACACAGTGACTTTGTGTGTGGTGGTGTTTACCTAATTGTGTGTGTGAATGTGCGTGTGTGTGTGTGTGCGTTTGTGTGTGTGTGAATGTGCATGTGTGCGCAAGCTTGTATTTGTGTGTGTGCCAGTGTATTATCTAAGCCAGCGTTCTGCCTGGCTATTCAGTCACCTTAGCCACAGTGGTGACCGGAGCTGTACTCTGCCCTGCTTCGGGTACTGGAGGAGACACACACACACACACACACACAGAAATGTCATTCCTCTTCTATAAAACACCTTCTTCAGTCCTTGCTCTTGCTTAAACCATCTGCTCCTCCTTGCGTTTTTATAAACTCACAAATTGCCCCCAGGATCAGAGGGTCAGATTTCCTCTTCAAAGGCTTTGGGTTTTTTGGCTTTGGAAGAATTTCTTTTTATCCCTCGAAATGTTTTTAGGATATCAGGGGATCCACACCACTGTTAAACGTCCAAGGGTTTGAATTATTTAAAGAATTCTGTCTTCTTTTGTTGCCAGCGCACAAGAAATTCAAAATGTTTCTGTGGCCGTTTTTTTTAAGTAAGCTCGGCCATCCCGCTTTCCCACTTGCAATGCGGTACCACGTCTGTACACGCGGCCCCATTCACAGGTATGCATGCAGTAACTGTTTCCGTAACCTTGAATAATATATACTGCCTTCCCCCGGCCTTTTGAAGTGGCAGGCCTGTCCGGCCAAGGTCTCCAGAACTACCCTCAGGAGTTAGCAGCTTTGGCCCAGTTGCCTAAAGGGGGCCTCTGCCGCCTCCTACCCAATTCATCTCCCTCTACTAGACAGCAGTGACCCACCACAGCAGGCCCAGTTGAAGGGTGGCTGTGAGATGCAGGCACACTGGAGCTCTCACATTAGGTCATCCAGGCATAGTTGTTCTAGGTAGCAAGTCCTGCTGATATTGCTGAATATAAACAGCATCTGTGTCACGTATAATATATATTTACAAGGAAATATATAGGGACTTTATTAGTCTGTATACTGTTTGATTAGGACACATGAGAATCATATCTGTTTTCAACTGGACTTTTTCATATGGATGTGACATTGGAATGTGTGTGGTTGTAATGGTATTGAACTCGATTTGCAATCCTGTGCCAGAGCCATCTGTTTTTTAAAATGTTTTTTTTTTTTTTTTTAAATGGTTTTACTAGGATGGATAAAAAATCATCTACGTTTGAAAGGAAATCAACAGAATAAGTGTGGTAGGATATGCCCCCACTATAGTAACCAAAGCTGTGCCTGGACATTGAACCACCCCCCACAGCAGGGGCTTTTACCGCCTGTCTCTGAAATGATGCAGATAAAGAAAGACAGGGCGGGAAAAAAAGAAACAGCAAAAAGATTTACAGCCCCTTTGTCCTGATATGACCCAGGATGGTGATCAGCAGAGCAAACACTCATAACTGCTGTAACTAAATCTACACCTTAGCTGATAGGAGCAGGATGTGCCAGAGAATGTGGAGAGGGTCGCCTGGGTAACGCTTTGTTTACAGTAAGGAGTGTTTTGTGCCCCCCCCTCCCTTTCCCCCATTTCCCCCAGTCATACATGCACACTCATGCACACAAACACACACACACACACACACACACACACACACACACAGACACACCCCAAAATAAAGAAGGAACCACAAGATTGCTTGCCACTTTGTTTGAGGAGGCAATAGCCAGCCTGGCCTCCGTTTCAACTTTTGAGCTTAGAGATAGCTACAGAGCTACAGAGCTACAGAGGATATTCAAACTATATTTCTGTCACTGATGCTTAAAAATTTAAATTCTCAGATTTCTCAGTAGTGCACATGGTACTAGTATTAAGAGGAAACAATGTCAATGTCTGTATAGTAGTACAATATAGTAGTACAGTATAGTACAATTTCAGTTGTCAGTAGCCCAGTATTCTTCAGTGGCATACTTTTCACAAATGCCTTAATATCCCTGTTTGTTTTTGTAGGCTCATTTCCTCACCTTTGTATACATTATATATGTGTCACAGATGTATAGGGTCTATCATTAGCTTATAATGGATAAATTGGTAAATTTATAATTAGATGAATTTACTAGGTGTAAATCTATGAATTGACTATTCATATTAGATTTATCCTCTGTTTTGACCTACTTTATGCTATATTCCACTAAATGTACATTCTCTGTACTATCTATCCTAGTTCAATGTAATTTCTCTATTGACTTTGTAAGGGCCTCACACTTTTGCTCACACTTTTTGGTTGTTACAGCAGGACTTAATCATTTTGGATGCAGCTGACCTCTAAAGCATTTAAATGTAAATCTATAGTCTGACAGAACAGGTTGATAGCCAAAGCTGTCTGTGGCTTCCTTTTTCAAACCAGCATCTTGGCCTGTTGTCATGAATGGTTGCCTCTAGTCTCTAGTGGGTGTGGATGTGAATGGATGGTCTTGTGACCCTGGCCCGACCGTGACCTAGTATTCTTTCTTTTTTGTGTGTGTCGTTTCCACAGGCAGGACAAGCTAAAGGTTCACATGCGCAAGCACACAGGCGAGAAGCCATACTTGTGCACCCAGTGTGGAGCCGCCTTTGCTCACAACTACGACCTGAAGAACCACATGCGCGTCCACACCGGCCTGCGGCCCTACCAGTGCTCCAGCTGCTTCAAGACCTTTGTGCGCTCCGACCACCTCCACCGCCACCTGAAGAAGGACGGCTGCAACGGAATCCCGTCACGGCGCGGCAGGAAACCCCGGGTGCGGGACCCTGAGCTCCTGGAGGGGGCCTCTGTCGTGGGGCTCCCGGGACCACTGGGGCCTGGACCCGGCGTGCGTGGGGGCAGGGGAAGGAGACGCCTGGAGGCTGCTCCACCTGCCGCGGCCGCCCCCACCACCATCGCCTCCGCTGCAGTGGAAGGAGGCCCAGGAAGCCATGCACACAGCCCTGCCCAGCCTGAGAAGGCTGGCGAGGTGATGCAGTGAGACGAAAGGGACTCTGGAAACGTGGCGGCGGGACTTCAGGAAACGGAATGGAGAAAAATCACGCTGGAGGAAAAACATACGATGGCAATTGAAAGAAAAAAAACTACAAAAAAATCAAGAAACAAAACATAAAAAAACAAAGGCAAGCAAACAAAAAATACAACTACATGCTCCTCTCTAAACCAAAATCAGGGTGTCACAGAAATCTATTTGTTTTCTCATTTTACCTTTTAAACCCCCGCCCTTCCCTCACCCCCAGTGCTTTAGATTTTACAGAGTAGACTCACAACAAACATACATACAAACAACAAAAACAAACGAAAGAGCAAAGAGCACTTCACGTCACCTCCACCCTGTCTCCATCTTCAAGTCCTATCTCTTTTTCCTTTTCTGTTGTGGAGCGATGGCTTTACCATATGCATATGTGAAACACAGAGCAACTATGCAGTAGAGGAGAACGTTTCCGGGTCTGTTTCAGATCCTTGTCTTAACGCTGGTGGGGCCACCCCGCCTGTCGGCTGTTGCACGGGTTTAACTCAAGTGGGTCCAGGGAGATGGAAAGCAACCAATCAGTCTTTTTTCTACTTTAATGCAGTTATAACATGTACATATTCCATAAACAACTGATATTGTCTTTTTGATTAATACGGCAATATATGCAATTCTGAAGCAGCAACTTCTATATTTAATTTCCTTTTCTTTCCTAAATGGTTCAGAAAGAATCAGGCAGGGGTTTGAGTGAAGTGTTACTTTCTCTGTAAACTAAGATTTAAGAAATATTTGGTTCCTCTTTCTGAAAGGTTAACACAGAGTCTTATCCACCATTGCAGGGGCTCTTTGCGTGGCAGGACCAGGGATTGGGGGGGAGGGTGGTGAGGTCAGTGTTTCTAAAGCACGACCATCATCATTGGTTGCCAAGCAGCAAAAATCCACATCAAATCTTACCTCTCGCCACCCTGCTTTCTCAGCATTTATCTCTTCTAATTTGATTTGTCTTAATGTTTTGTGTTTTATTTTCTGTCATCATTGTTTGTTGTATGTTCCTTTTGAGTTGACTGCTTTTGGGTACTTGACACTTTACATTTGTATACATGTATATACACACACACACACACACACACATATATATATATATAGATGGTGATAATATTTGGTCCCATTTTATCTGGAGATACATTGCAAATCCAATGGAGCTATATTCCTTCAGCTTGATTTTTGATTTCTCACAGAGTAAAGCTCATATACGGGAGAGAGAATACGGCTTGAATGTTTGAGAGTATTTAATTCCGACATACCCGTTCTGTCCTAAAAAAAACTTAGCACTTGACTGAACCATTGAGTTCCTGCCCAAAGGTTGAAGGAAGTGACATGCTTCCCTTTGAGAAGTTCTCCAGGATTTTGTTTGTATGAGCAAATGAGAGCCTGCTGTCTAACAAACAGCTGGTAAAAGACAGGGAATTTTTCTTTCTTTCTTTTTTCTTTCTTTTTTTTTTAACTCAGCACGAGAGAAGAGATGATGAGATTGAGCACCTTTATTTTGTAAATGCATTTGCACAGCTTAACTAAAGATATCCAACCTAAATAAGATGTATTTAACAAGGCCATTAAGGGGGGTTAGAGTGCTTATTCCAATATTTTGCCCAAGGGACCATGAACCATGAGACAACCTGTGTGATGAGAAGAGCAATAAATACCTGTCCAAGTTAGGAGGCCATAGAGAGAGAGAGAGAGAGAGAGAGAGAGAGAGAGAGAGAGAGAGAGACAGCTGCAGCAGCCACAGAGGGTGAGGGGCCGGGGGGAGGTGTGTGGATTTCGCAATGTCTGTTGCATTCCAAAATATAATCTGCCTCGAAACAGCCGTGTTCTGCTGTACAACGGATCAAATCTGGTCTTTTTTTTGTCATAACCCCCACCTACTCCACCCCAACCCTCCGCCCACCCCACTCCTCTTCCAATTGGACTGGAGGAACACAGAACATTGGCTGTTTTCCGGCAGCACCCAGAGAAAGTCCAAACTTGTGAGTGAGACTGGCTCGTGGCGCAGCTGTGGCTCAGATGTGGCGCAGCTCCACTCTGTCTTGGGCTCCAACCCTCTCTTAGGTTCTTCTTCCTTCGGTGCGATCACACACACCGCTAGCCCACCACTTCTCTGTGCATCATTTTGCTGTGTGTGTGTGGGGGTGTGCGTGTGTGTGTGTCTGCGTGTTTGTGAGAAAGAGAGAGAGAGAAAAGAGAAGGAAAGTGAGAGAGTCAGGCGCTGGGGTCGCCTGCTGGCCACTTTAGTACTGAGTGACTCACTCGAAGGCTGGGAGTGCCGGACAGCCAAGCAGCACGGAGTGTGTGTGTGTGTGTGCGAGAGAGAGAGAGAGAGAGAGAGAGAGAGAGGAAGAAGGAGGGGGAGGTTAGCTGAAGACTGGGATGGGTGGCGCTTTTAAACATGCTCCCAAGAATCTGGCGGAGTGCTTACAAACCTCCATCAGAAGCGTGAAAGCGGGCAGCCCGCGCCGGGAGACGGTGCAACCCATTGAATGTCATTCCAGAGAACTGCTGTGACTGCCTGCTGACTTAGCCTAGCTTAGTCTAGCATACGTTATGCCTAGCCTGGCTTGGCCTGGCCTGACTTAAGCTGCCAGTTCAACCCTTCTGCAGGCCAGCACCTCCACAAGAGAAGGCTCCCGTGTGTACCTGTGTGTGTGTGTGTGTGTACAAATGGCTTTTTTCTGGCATGTATAGTATATGGTCTGGATCTGCAGGATTGACTCTTTAGAGAGAGAGGGACAGTGTGTGTGTGTGTGTGTGTGTGTGTGGCCGAGGTGGATGTTTACCTCCTCGGCATTGCTGCAGGGCTGTTTTGTTAAAAGAGTTGGTCCTTCGCACCTTAATGGGATACAAGCAGGTTCTGATTGCACTTTGTTACTGAGAAGGGCACTTTTTGTCAAAGAAACGGGTACTTGAAACAAAAGATTGAATGTGTGGGGTGCATGTGGCCCAATTCAAACAGTAACGCTAGGCCCAACCTTTTGTTTTTGTTTAGTTCTTGACAACAGGCTGCCAAAAAGCCAAAAAAGAAATGTGTGCTGAACCTCCATATAAAAAAAAGACCTAGATTGGTTTTTGGAGACAGATAAGTCAATATTTGTGACTTATCTTTAAAAGAACAGACTTATTTTTTTTTCTTTTAAAGAAAGATATATCCCCATGAAACTGATTGCACTTGAAGTTCGCTTTTTGATTGAAAAGAGATATTAAGAGTTGTCTATATTCATGTCTTAATGTGGAGTATTGGGATTTAGCATTTGAAGGGGGTGGCGGTGGGAGTGTGAGCATTAGTGTGTGTGTGTGTGTGTGTGTGTGTGTGTGTATGCACGCGCGCATGTAGCCGCAGGGTCTATGGGCAAGCCTGGATAAACAAACTCCATTTTATACCCATCTGCTCACCAGCTTACCACTCCAAGCTCCAGTTGTTATGCTCAATAAAAAAGAACTATTTTCACCACAGAGTTCCCCATAGTCTAGCTTCAGCTTTGGACAACCACTGCATTGGCAAGAGCTGTGTGTGTGTGTGTGTGTGTGTGTGTGTGTGTACCTGACATAGACACACCCTGTGTAACAATCAAGGGCAAGATTGCGCTTTATAACGCATTAAATGCTGTTGGACTTTGCATAGCCAATGACAAAGTTAGCAAGACTCTTGACTGTGTGTGTGTGTGTGTGTGTGTGTGTGTGTGGCGTGTGTATCAATGTGTGTGTACACTATATGTGTTGGTGAGTCCACACATACACACCTCTATCAGCCAGTGACATAAAAACATATATGTTTGATTAAGGTTTATTTGGCTTCAGCTACAACTTCAGTAGTAGTCTTTGAGTCTTACTCTATTCTTAGTGGAGCATGGCGCAGTGGTTCTGTGTTCGACCACAAGGCAGCCCTGTAGCCTTGCCACACCCTGAACGCCTACCCCCCTCGTTGCATATGCAGCAATTTGTGTGGAATCATGCAAAGCATTTTACTTGAGATCCTTTCTTTCTTCCAAGTTGTTTTTTTTTCTTCTGTGAACTAAAAAAATCCTTTTTTGTAGATATTAAGAGCTTCTCTTTCAACTTGTTGGTTTGTTTGTTTCTGTTAATTATCCTTCAAAAGGTCTCTCGGAGCTTGTGTGTATTTTTTTGTTTTTGAAAAAAAAAACTGTTTAAAGGCTGTTTTTTGTGCTTGGGGGTCTTGGCTTAGGTGTGGATATTTCCATGTGTGTGTGTGTATAGGGAGGGTGGGTTTGGGTGGTGCTTTTTATTTGTGGAGGCACGGGTAATGGGGTGCTTTTTCTGGGTCGGGGTGGGGAACTACAAAGCCTGATAGCACTGGAAGTAGTGCTTTAGCTGAGACAGCAAGAGTTTGCACTAAAAAGTCGTGCCCTTGTCCTGAAAGGAGAAGGGCAGAAGAAGTCAGCAAGGCCTTGTCGAGTTCCTCTGAACACAGACTCCTTTCACTAGCCCTCACCACCAGCCCTATCATCCAAACGTCCCCATTAACATTCACCGCTATGGTTAACACTCACCGTCCCGAACAAGAGGACAGCTCGTCTCGGCTTAACTTTTAACATTCAAGGCTTCTGCCAGGCCGTGTTCTAAGCCATAATGCTGAGACAAGTGCAGGGATCTCTCTAGAGGGCTGCATTGACCAGCTGTAAAAGGAGTAGGCCCGAGTGTCACAAACTGGCATCACAAACTGCGTGGGGCTCAGAACCCTTAACCCAAAACTTGTCGTGGAACGCACAGATATATTTTGTGGCTAAAACCGAAACGTACGTGGCCTCTGCCGTCAACCCAGTGATTGGAGGGGACCACATGTGTTCAGAGGGAGGAGAGAAGGCTCTTGTTTTGATGGCTAAGCTTTGTTGAGTGAGTCCAGCAACAGTGTGGGGCTGAGGCTTGATCTTCAAAACATGGTTGGGACAACGAGAATGTGCCTTAACAAGGAGAGATACAGGGATGCCTCTTTCAAAAAAAACAAAACAAAAAAAAAAACAGTAGCAGCTTTTGTTGGTTTCCTTTGCAATCACTTTCTCACACTTTCTCACATCTTTACAAGAACAACTCTAACAAAAAAATAGTTCACATTGAGTTTGCAGCGTCCAATCAGTTTAAAGATCGATCTGGCAAAAAATCAGAACCATGCCAAACAAAAGCACCTGGGGAAAATAGGGGGGTCAAAGTGCACCAGTGCTCCAGGCCTCCAGGTGTGTGCGCGTCTTACATTTGTGCCCTGCCCAACGCTGAATGACAAGCCTGTATGTAAACAAGCGGGACACGGGATCAAGTGGCCTGGCCCCACTGAGCCATCGCCACCAGTCCTTAAGGAAAACAGAGAGCGAGCCTCAGCCCCTGTTACTCCCTCAGACACTGCACTGAGAAAGTGTCTCGCAAGCCCTTAAGCCATTGTTGCTTGTCTGTATCCAAATTGATTCTTGTTTTTTTTTTTGTTGTTGTTGTTGTTTTTCTTTCCTACTTAATATTTATTGGAAAACAAAGCGTCAAACGTTCAAAGCAAGAATGAAAAATGTTGACAGTGATAACTGTAATGACCATGGAGCAGGCCAGCATGCTGGTTGGGCTGTTGGATGTAATTTTCTAGCTGCACACTCCGTTCCTGGGCCGTAAGGGGGCGAGCCTGGCAGACGGCGCGCAAATGTCAGTGGTAAGGCGACAACGCCTCGAGCTTGCCATGCGTTTTTTTAGCCACTCTTTGGGTGCTCGAGCCCCAGACTGGACCCCAACTCTAGGTAGAGCGCTGTCCAATCCCTTTGGCCATTTGCACAGGGAGTGCCCCCCCCTCCTCCTTCTGTACCTTTATCTCTCTGTCTCTCTCTTTCTCTGGCCGTTGGTGATCAATCGTTTGCACAAAATACAAGGGGGTCTGTGTGGTTTGTTGGTGGGAGGGAGAGGTCAACAGGGGAGATGTGTGAGAGATGCATGGAGACTGCTCACACTAACGCTGTGGTATTCAGGAACAAATTGGTTTCACTTTTGTGCCCCACAAGGCCTTGTCTTGCCAGGGTTCGCCGTCTGCCCAGGGATGGAAAATGTCTTAGAGAGAGAGAGAGACAGACAAAAAAGATAAAATATATCTGTCACGAAAGTCCCATTGTAAGGGTGCTTTTATTTTGTCTGGGGGAGATTTATTGATCAATTTATTGTCTTATTTTGAAGTGCTTCTCAGGTGGAAAAAAGGAACACTGCAATCCATCGTTCAAAGTCCAGTGATTTGCCTTCCATGTGTAATGAACATTAATTGTACTACAAAGTCCACGAAACAGGTCTTAAGTGTCAATGCAGTGAGCGAGACGACAGCTATATGGCATGATTGTGATACCCCCCACCCACCTCGCTTCTTAGCCCAGTGTCTTCAAAAATGTCTTGAATACGTGTGAAGGGCCTCCTAATGTAAAGGCCTTTGTCAGGGTTATTTCAAAACAGAGAACGATGACCTGTGTTGGGATTGAGGCACAGTGGTAGTCTCTCTCTGGACTGGCCGTCACCCATTGCTGGATCTCTGTCGGCAGAAAAGGGGAGGTGTTGGGTGGAGGTAGCTGAGGATGCCAAAAAAGAAAGGCGTTTTTTAGTGTGTGTGTGTGTGTGTGGGAGTGGGAAGAGGGGATTTTGGTAGTGGCAGGCTGGGGGTGGGGCGTTGGGGGTTCAGGGGTTCACCAACCAATAGAAGATGCATTCCATAACTTCAGAATTCCCATTGATGATGCGGATTGGAGGGAATGTGACAGTGGGGAGGGAGAAATGAATTTACTGTGTGTGTGGTTGTGTGCATCCCTCCACCTCCACATCCATTTCTGTCCCATGTGGGGGGCGGGAGGGGAGGGGAGTTTACTGTGCTTTGGAGAAAAGGCCACCTTTCCTGTTGCAGGCCCTTGCGATTGTAACAAAGCACTTTGTGAAAGGCCATCCAGAATATTGTGTGCTGTTTCCTTTGGTTATTACTATTGCTATTGTTCTTATGTTCATCTTTGTTTATATTTTGTTATCTCACTTGTGGATATTTGATGATTATTTAAATGCAAAAACTACATGACATGAGAGAGATAGAGACAGAGAAAGAAAAAAAAAGAAAAACTTGAATACTCGATATCTGGGTTGAAGTCCATTCTGTAACTGCCGCCCCACCAGGTTCCACAGTCCTAACTTTGAACACTTAAGCAGTGGTGTGCACGCTCACACACACACACACACACACACACAGCTCAGCCATACTGTATCACATCAGAAAGACACCTAGATGGAAATCTATCAAAGGCTTCTTTTTTTTCCATTATTGTTGTTGTTATTTTGAATTCTTTGGGTTTTCATTCTTCCACTAGCAGCAGTTTGTATCAGTTGGTTACTGTAGTGAGTCTTCCAAGATTATGTTGCTTTTCTTTATCAAACTGTCATCCTTCACTTACAGTAGACACACACACACCAGATTCTCTCACACAATTTTGTGTAGCATCCATTTTTGCCTACAGTAGCTCAGGCACTGAAGGCTTCTTACACTACAGGCTTCCATGTAACTTCTTCTCAGAGATTCATAAGTGTGTATGCTAGATTTGGGAACCATAGCTTTCTCAGAGTCTATACTTTAAAAGGCTTTGACTAATATGCAGTGAAACTCTTGAACAGAGCAGTCATTGAAAATGCATAGTTCAGATATATATAGTGTGAATGTGAGAGGGAACACACGTGACTCTCTCTATAGCTTCAGTTGTTTTCGGGACTTGATAAAAAAAAGTTGATTATTTCTTTTCTGATACATTTTATTTTCTGATTCTGAAAGATGATCTTTTTCCTTTTATGATCATTAATCATCATAAATTTCTGCAGACAGGTTTTTGGGGCGGCAGAACATTTCCTGCGGCTCAGGCTTTTTGGACGATATTAACCCTCACCTTTTCACAAGTCCTGTTCCTCTCCTTTGTTCGTCGTCTGTTGAAGCTAGGGAGGGATAGGCAGTTTTTTTGGGAGAATTTGCACTTTTGGCGATGAAAAGAATTTGTATTGTATATGAGACCACTAAATTTACATCGTCTAAATCATATAATTCCATTTTGTTTCCAGTTTTTTGTTCTATTTTTTTGTTTATTTGTTTTTATTTTTTACATAATATATCCAAAAAATGTCTGGCGTCCTGGTTTAAAAAAAAAAAAAAGATCTTTCTATTAAAACTGGATGTTTGTGAGTTTTTTTCACACACAAATCACCTCATACATGAGTTACATATGGTCATAGAATTCTGACACTAAACATACATATAAGTTAACATTTTAACAGTTAGAGTATTTTAATACATAGAATACATAAATACACCTACATTTTTAACCTCATACAGTGTGTATGTTCATCTGCCCTGGAAAAAAAAAACAGTATAGCACAGTGCTTTCATTCAGCCACAAGATGGCAGTGTACATTAATACACTAAAGAGCTCAGGTTAATGAAAAAAAAAACAGGTACAGATATTTTGCTGATGCGGTGTTAACAGACATACAGAATTTTTTATCTTATTAAGGAACTCACACACGCAGAGACTCACAATCCTTTGTCTGTCTGGACATAACGGCAAACCATATATCCAGGCCGGGTTAATGCACCAGCTGAGTGGATTTCTAGAAGTGACCCGTAACCTAAGACTTGTGTCCTTAGTCTACCTGCGCTTCTTTAATGCCCCATGGGCTTCCCTCACCGGCAGGGGTTAACGGGGGCACGCTGCACCATATTAACCCCGCCCAAGCCACTGAGCTCACCCTTTAAGTCTACTCCTCAGGTCAGGGGAAAAGCCCCACCCTCTCCCTCCCTACACGCACACCCATGTAAACACACATACACACACATGTGCATACACACACAAACATGCACACACTTCTAATACCTTGCTAATGCTATCAAAGCAGGCTCGGAGAGGAGAGGCCGGGCAGTGCTCAGTGCAAGGCTTTTGATGTCCTCCAACGCTTCCAACCATGCCTGAGAGGTCACACGTGACGGGGACGACAGCTAATGATGAGCTTGGATCAGTTTTTCCTCTTTTTCCCCTTTCTCTTACACTCTCTTTCATTAATGGACACCAGGTACCCTGCAGATGAAACGCTGCTCTCTCTCTCCCTTTCTCTCTCTTTATTCTGTCGCACCCGAGGACATTTATGGAGCCCCGCCACAACATAAACCTGCAGCCTTTTCTTTTTTACTGCCAGAACTGGTGTGGTCAGACACTGTGGGGAGCAATATTTCATTTCTTCACAAGAGTGGTTAGGCCCGTGAAACACAGACACCAGGGTTTAATTAATAATTGAGCAGTGTGTAGAAGGCAATGGGGAATTTCATTGTTCATTTTCTTCGCTCCTAAGCTCGTTTTGTGTGTGCGTGTGTGTGTGACTGTGTGTGATCCCAACAGATTGAATGAGGAGCAAGGCAGGGCCGAGGTTAAGGAAAGCCCTGGAGCTGTTGTAGACAGTCTCTGGTGGCATTGTTCCTCCAGCTCCCAGCCTCGCTGCATGTGTGAGTGTGTGTGTGTATGTGTGTGTGTTGCTTGACTGAATAACACTGCAGATATGACTGGAGGTGCTTCAGCTCCTGCTGTTTTTACAACGGTGATCATCAGGAGATATGTCTTTACGCTGAAGAGAACAAATCTTCATTGGACACACTTGCTCCCCATGGACCAGGTAGTTAAAGGCTTACACCAGTACCTCGTTGTAGAACAACCTGCCTTGTGTCGCCTCTTTTGTGTTGTTTTCTTTTTTTTTTTCTAACAACACACATGGCAGGCTCTACTGGATCGCAGGGGTACACAATTTAATCTATTATCATAATGACTTTGATTTTTTTTCTCCCCCTTATAGTGTACCTCACCATATGACACAACTATGGTGTCACATAGGACCATGTTTGTCTTCTTTCATATGGCGACACCAGACCCAAAACACCTCCCAACCCCCAAACAATCACCTTGGACCCTGTATCCCTGTGCTCTGTCTAGTCCCAGTTCTGCACTGTTGGTGGGAAGACTGGAAACAGAGAGGGAGGTGGGAAGCTGCAAGCCTTGCCTCAGGACACCCCCCCCCTCCCCATACACACACACACACGCACAGACACACACACACATTTTCCTCCCTGGAGGACTGGAGGGGGCCGGGGTGCCTTTAAATCACTGCGGCAAAAATCCCCACCAAAAACTCTGCAGTCATTAATATGCAAAAATGCAAATGAGTGGGTAATTAAGAGCCTGAGCTCTCCAAAGGCTCTTTGATTGCTAATGAATTCTAATCTGCAAAGAATGGGGGAGGGTAAGGGGAGAAAGAAGAGGGGATGAAAGAGAAAGGGTATTAAAAAAGAGGGATGGAGGGGTGGATTAAAAGGATGTTTCGCTGCCTAGACATTGGTTTCCAAAATTCAAAACTTCGAGGATCAAATGAAATTACCGAAAGGTCACGGATTGAATCAAGGTTCTGGTGTGTGACTTCATCAAATGCAAAGATGGCACACTGACAGACAAATCTGTACAAGAGCTCCTTTGGAAGGGACCCAAGCGACACCTTTTGTGCACGATCCAAGTCAAAAATGTCTTGTTTTTCTGTAGTGTCCACAGTCCAAGTTGCTCTAATGAGCTTTGTCAGGTATATCACACAATGCTGGCACACTTCTACCCCGGAACTGTGCTTATGCATTTAAATAGAGACAGAGAGGGAGAGAAGTCAAGGTATCTTGGCAGAATAGGGATGGCAACAGCAGCTGTGCTGTGGAGAGATGTTATTTCATCACTTTTGTAAGCAATCACCCCCCACCCACCCACACACACACACACACACACACACACACACACACACTCACTCAGTCTCTCACAGACACGCTCACACACACTGCTGTTATTGTTGTTGAAGCACTCCCACGACACCCACAATCTCCGTCTCCCAGCCCCCACTCGCACGTCCATCTCCCTCTCTCTCCTCTTCCCCTTCTCATTTCCTGGATCTCCTTATCACGACTACTTGAATTGATTGAGTTGGAACTTTGGCTTTCACACTCTGATATACTTGCATGCCTTCATTTAAGACCTTTTCACTCCTACCAAAAAGTCATGACACTGGTTTCTCCCCAAGAGAAATGACAAAATGTATTGCAGCTTGATATAGTTATTGCTGTTGTAAAAAAAAAATGTTTGCTTTCTTCATTTTTTTCTGCTTTTCCTGTCATGCACCTGGCCCAAGCCTGCTGCATTCTCACACTGTTTCACAGTCAGGCGACCGCAGGTTCGCGCAGCACGGAAGCCCCGGGGTGCTGGGGTTAGTCAACAGGAAACGAACGCTCCACTTACTGTACCTGATGCGTGGGCGACTGAACAGGGGCTACCCAAACAACTGCGCAATATGAGCGGGATTCCAAGATGGCGATCTTCTCTTTAAAGAGAACAAAAAAGGTGGCAGGATATCCATGTCAACACTTGGTATGTACTAGGTAATAGTACTAGTAAACTACACTATAAACTATACATAGTAGGTTTACTACATAGTAGGTTTACTATGTTACCACTTTATATCAGTGCTCATTGATCAGTATACTGAGGGGTAAACTTATATACAGGTAACTTTAAAATATAAGACACAGTGGAAACCAAAGCTTGGTTGAATTTGTATACAATTTCATTTAAAATATTTGTGGCTTCACCATTTGAAGTTGCTAAGCACAGGCAGTGGTGGGTGTCTCAGCCATAATAAAGGTTATTAAACTGGGTGTCTGATGTTAGGTGCTCCCCTCTGGTTCGCTGGATGATAAGAGTCAGCTTAGCAGGGGTGAGTTTACTAGAAGTATGGAACGCAAAACAGACAGATTCCCTTTCTCCTCCTCCTCCTTCTGCAGTCATAGGCCTGGGACATGGGCAGCCAGCCATGCCCATCAATCTTTCCCTGTTTCCAGCAGCTCCGCCACTAAGCACACATTTTTTTTGTCAAGGTTTTGAACTCATGAAATCATAAATTAGACATGACTCAAATGCTCAGAATGTGTGTGTTTTTTAGTGGACAAAATGAAATGAGGGAACTAAATTCGAATAATTATTTGTTGTTATGGAGAGGACAAAAGAGGATGATGCTGAGTCTATCTTGCCCTAATTTTATGCCTGATCAGAACTTAATCTACACAAACTTTTGTAACATTTGTGAATGTAACACACACAATCCACAACTGAAGCTCTTTCCACAGGACCTTTACAAACCCACTTTACCCAGGTAAGTCATTTTCAATTATGTGAGAGAAAAGACAGAGGGATTCCTTGAAAAGCCCAGCAAAACCTAACATGACACGTTTATCTTCAGCAAACCAACAACAGTTGATATTAGGTAAGCAATAGCTCTTATTTTAGATAAATAGAGAGTTTTTGAAGTTGTACAACCTTTTAAGGGTTGTAATTAATTTTCTAATGCTGCACATAATGATAAATAAACAGAAAGCTTGTACTAACAATAATATTTTAAACCCTTTATACACTTATATAAATATTTTATAAATTTGGCCAAATATATGAATGATTACTAAAATGTGTGAAACATATGCTAATTTTCCCTCTACATCTGGCGTTAATTATGGGTAGAGGGCGGGGGATGGCTTGAAGGAAGTACGGAGGGCATAAAGGCTCATAAAGGCTCCCCCCATGCCTTAATGTATTTTGCCATGCATGCAGAGACATTTTTTCTGTTGCTCCATTATAATATTTAATTCATTTGAACATCCATTAGAAACAGATTTACTCCTTTCCCTATCTGCATTCGTTTCATTCTCTGATACACAATGAAGCAATCAAATTATACTGAGGCTATTATCAGTTTCATCTGCAGTAACATGAATCAACACACCTCGCCTTGAACTATGGCAATGTAAGTGAAACTAATTTTTCAGCTGCTGTACTTATTTGTTCTGAACTTATTTGAAACTGTATGTGCTTTATTTTGACAAGTCATTTTCCCCAGGAGAAGAGGTACCTGATTTTTCTTTCTCTCTTTTTTGCAGCCCCATTCTTCCTCAGTCTCTGACTAAGAACAAGCTCTCCATGTCAGACCCAGCTGTTACTACAATCTACTTCAAGGGCTCAGAGCCTCTGTCACAAACACTGACAACCTCACCATTCTTACCCACCTTGTGCAACAATGTATGCATTGCTCCTGTGATTTACAGACCTAGATATATCCAGAGGCACCTCATTTGATTGTTCATCAAGGCAATTTTGCACAAACAATTATTTGAGAGAGCTGCATAATTGTGCCCTGATGTATATGCTGTGCATATGTTAGTTTGTAAAGGTATGCATAAGCCATATGTGGTTCCTCTCTGCCCCAAAGCACCATTATAACTCGCTGGGCCCATGGGGCTCATTATTACAATTCACTGTGGTTTTCTGTTCACCCATGAGAGATTCATGTTATTATTTACGATTATCACTTACGAGCTTTGCTCACCTCTTTTCTCTATGTTTATGTAGACATTTTAGTGTATATATTGTGGAGTTTTTTTTAACACAATATGTAAAGGCTTGCAGCTAATAAGCAGTAATAATTGATATTTTGATTGAAGACAAATTATTGAAAAAAACAGTTAAGCCAATGTTTCTAAAGATCTTTTCCTGTTGCTGACATAAGTGGGGTATGACTATGAATATGTGTAGTAAATAAAGGGCTACGTATAAGAGTGACATAATAATAAAACGATTGTACAATGTTATCCGTTAATTTTTTTTTCCTGTTGCCCGCATGACCACCATCTGGGGTGAAGCACGGAGGTCCTACCTAGACATCTCTCTCTCTCCTTTTCTGCCGCCTATAGCCTCTTCTACCCTCCCCCACATTCTGCACTGTTATGATCCACAGGCTCTGTGATCCTATGCACCTCTCTCTACCCTTCCCCTCCCCAGGTCTATGAATCAGTCACAGAACCACAAAACGATTTTATGTTTAAGGTATATTTCAACGGTAGAACGTGTTTGTGGAAGGGAGACATACAAAAAAGTCTGTCATAGCCTACCTTGGGTTGAAAATTGAATCTGGCTCAGTATGAACAGAAATACTTTCCTTGTCTGTCAACAGTAGCCTACCGTTTTTTTTTTGTTTTACTTAAAAACACTGAAAAAGTAAAAGTATTGTAAATGGATAAATGTATCTCTTATGTGAAGAATAAAATTAGCCTATAGCCTAGGCTACATTGCTACAATAAGTTGTGGTTATTGAAGCCATTTGCGTAAATATTTCAATATTTCGACTAGGCCCGTGGTAGTAGGCCTAAGCCTAAAGGAAAATTGAGAAATAACCACTCATTCAAGTTAAAACTCAGGATTCAGTTTAGATCCTCGTTGAGGGAGTACACGTTAACCAAACCATTAAAATGATGTCACAGGCTGTATTCAAGCCCCCTCAGCTAGCCTCACTAGATACTCTGCTGAAACAAGCGTCAAAGCGGGGGCCGTCTCTATATTCGATTCACTACTGGCTAGTTCAAGTGCTCGTCACATGTATAGCTTTCCGATTGGCCAGACCCCCACAGTTTATCTCTCCATCTCGTGCTGCTCCGGCATTATCAAAGCTCTCTTCTCCAATGTAAGCCTCCGCAAAAAGGTATAGTTCCATTTATTTGTTTAGTTTGCAAGAATAATTCACAACCAACGTCGAGAATATTGGTATAATGAGTTGGTATTTATGAAAACATAAATATTAGCGATGAAATTTTAGCTCGTATGGATCTTGGTATTAGCTGCATTTGGGCGTTTGAAATTAGACACCGCTGGCTTTGAGGCCCCTCTTTCCATGCGGAAGGATACGTTGTTGCTACCAACAATGTGGATGGAGGTGGTTAAGATGTCTACTAGAAGAATGAATTCGCTACAATTGTAACAACAAAAAGGAAGTCGCGAGTCTGGCAAGTGGAGACTGTTTATAGTCGAACGCGTTACATTGTTTTATCAAGCGGATTGCCTATCGAAGCAAGGTCGTGGAGCAGTAGAAGACTTCTTGCAGTGCTTCCCAATGCTTTTCGGACGCAGAGGTTGAAATTCTCCCTAAGTTTTATGTGTTTTTCCTGCGAGATTCAGCCTTTCTTTTTCTCTGTTGGATGTCAGACGCTTGAAAAAGAAAGGTAAAACTCTTATGTTGCTGTCAAATGTTGATAGAATAATATCATATCACGTTATATAGTGATGATAAAGTTAACTATGTGGGCTATTGTTTAAGGTTTCACTTATTCTGCCTCAATAACTCAAGTTTGGGGATGCGTGCCTATGAGAGTGGGGGATGTGAAGTTTTTGTATGGTGGCAGAGAAGGTGGTGAGTCCAGCCTAGTGGTGTTGTTGAGGTGGTCTATGCGCCAAGCCTACCATGAGGGAAACCACTCCTTTGTTCGCTGTTAAGATATGGATTGGAAATGAAATGTTGGAGTTGTACTTTCTTAGAGATTCGACCTTTGAATCGAATATGGGAATTTCGTGAAGCCGTAAGCTTAACACGAGAGGTTTAGAACACTCAAATGTGGTGCAGTTGTATCTTTTGGATGACGAATTCAGTCACAGTTTAACATTTGCCGAAATTTCTTCAAATGAAACAAAGTATCAGCCTAAGTTTTGATGAATGTCGAAGGAGTCGTAAGCAAGAGCAAGTGGCTGATGCCTCTGCTGAACATTAGCATAACGTTAATTCCTTAGAAGTACAGCCATAATACTGACTTTGTTGCGTATTTGGCAGGAAATTCCTTATGGCCCCCAACCCCCACAATCTCCTCCTCTTTCCTCAATTGCAGTCTCTGGAGTGAAAGTTTGATATTTTAACGAGGTTGAGTTTAATACATTGGAAAGTGTAGTTGTCAACACTTTTTCCGTTAGTACACAACCAATGTCTCATATTTTCATGCGCAGAACTCCACTTTCAACGGTCTCCAGATGAGCTAATATTCTACCAAAATTGTTCATTTTGAAACGGAGTCTTTGCTCTGTTGAAATATACAGGACTTGATCATTATGCTAACATTACTTCAGATGTCTATACATTTTTGCTGCTCATTTCTGGTAGCCTATATTGGCAGAATTTATTAGCCTAACGATTTGAATCACTTTCTACATCAAACATTTTTTTACATAATTTCAGTCGTGCTAAAATTTCCACCATTAGAAAACGAATTAAGTTATGTGGTGGGATATTTGGGTGCAGTTAGATAGTTAAGAGTTATTATTTTTTCTTTTTACAAAAAAATCTAGGTTTAAATGTTATTACGCTCACTTAGGTCAAAACATTTCATGTTACAGGCTATGCTACATCGTGTTGACTAGGAGCAACAGTTGCGCTGTTGTACTAATAAAGAGGGTTAAGCCTTTATTGTAGCCTAGGACTTTTTTGCCTTTTTGTTTTTCATGATTTTACTGCTTCTCGGTTGTAGGCTATTTCGAGTCTTTGACTTAAAATAAAGTCAGAGAGGTGACATGGGCCTAGCTCGTATTTTTTACGCATGTTTTTTTTTGGGCAGATATAGGTATGCTAGTATTATTTCATGGTGATGCCTGCTTTACAAACACAGGTTAATAAAATGAACATCTGAATGTAGGCTACTTAACTGGACGACTTAGTAATCTGCCAGGCTGTATATGTTGGTCTACTTAATTTCAACAGCTATACTCGATCTATAGTCAAGATTTTCGGCACCGTATCCTCGTCATGGTTTTTACACAAAGCATTGACAAATTTATCAGGAGCGATTTATTTTGACGCATTCGAATCCTAGGCCTACTTGTATCAACTCGACATGTTCATTAATCCTGAACTGTGTCCACACTTCTCTGTCCGCCAAACGTTAGGGCAAAGTATCTTGTCAGCCAGTTGGTCTGTATTATTACGATGACGCACCTTGTGGGTTGTTGATATTCTTGAATTGCTAGGTAGGTTTTCATGTCTTATGAAAACCATCACATAGGTATACACATAGCCAAAGCCCCCCCTTTTGAACTGATATTTAAAGAGTATCAGAACCCTGCATTGATGTTTGCATGTCTAGAAGCAGATGAAGTGTCTCATCATTAATTGAGATACCCAGAATATCATGTTTTTACAGTCTGACCTAAACCTATGTGTGTTTATTCAAGATTTCAATAATTGATTTGAATTGTGGAGAATGGTAAACCACCTGTTGACATCTGACCAGTTTCTATGTTGCATCCTTACATTTTTGAAAGTCACATACAGTGTGTTGTGTAGCATGCCAGGCTAATGAAAATGTCCTATGGTGTGTGGCTTGCAAAATGTCCTTTGTTTTTATTTAGCCTTGAAAAAATTCTTGTTATTTCTGAACAAATCTGATTGTGTTGTGGTATGGTCCCCCACAAACATTTTGACTTGTGCAGATACAAAAAAATATGATCCTGGGTTGTAAATATCAGATGTTTTCATTTTGTGACCACTTGATGTTACAGACATTGTGACAACACCTGCCATTGCTTTGAAATGTGTGATTTCCCCATAGTTGTATCTCGCAACACTGTACAAATCAGAATTTGTATGCTCAGCAACTTCATTAACAGAAAAGCTAACATACCTGCTGCTGTTGACTTTACCTTGTTGTTTTGGCTGAAATGGAGCTATGCATACCTCAGCAAGCATCACATATGGCACATTGGAAAGTGTTCCATGTTACAAGGATTCATACAAGGATTTCTATGAATAAATCATTTCTTTATATTCTGTGGTTTTATAGTAAAAGGTGATTTTTCGTCTAACTTATGTGACATAAAACAGCAGGTAGGGTGTCACATCAAATATCTTTTTGTAAGCACTTTGGTGTGCTTTTGTGACCATGAAGGCCAAGTGCCAGAACCCTCTTTGTTTGACAGGGCTGAGGTGTAGAGGGTGACATCTGAGCCTATAGAACCAAAAAGAACTATTGCTCTTTGGTTAGACATCACTCACTGAAACCACAACCTACTTCTCCTTGTGAAGATAGTTACCTAAGTCAGTTGGTACAGTTTTTTGTGACATTATCACACAGATGACCGTTGTACAGTTTTCACACCAGGCTTTTGTTGAGGCACTGCAGTCTAGGCAAGGTGGGGGTGGGGTGGTTGGGGGGGACGAAACAAATCTCCCCTTGGTAAGATGAAGGGCCTATCTACCAATGTTTGTTGTTCCAGAGCTCTGGCCTTGGGCCTCTGCTCTGGTCTGCTCCGTTCCCTGTAGTCAGTTTACTCCAAATGTGAATCTCTCTCTCATAGGGTTTGTTAAGCACAGAGGGGCATGCACGAGCAGCAGCAGAGAATGGCTGCAGTGGAAACAGACAAGGAACTCAGCGACCTCCTGGATTTCAGTGCGGTAAGAGAGAGTGGGGGAAGGGTGTAGGACCAGGGCTCGAGTGCTGCCGGGAGGTGGGTGGGTGGGTGGGTTAGGAAGAAGGGAGGGAGGGAGGGCCAGCTTTGGGAGAAGAGAAAAGTGAGGGCTCTGAACCGTCCATAATGATCTTTGCAAAAAAAAAAGAGAAGAGGAGAGAAGGGGGGGGGATCAGTCAGCACCCCCAACCCCACCGCACAACCCCTTGCATGGTGCCATTGACAAGTTCTGCTTGCGTAAGCTTTTGAGAAATCCCATGGGGAATAGCCACCAAACACTTCCCACAAGTTAGACCGACTTTGTCTGTAACAAACCTGTCTAGTCTGTGAGGCCATGTCTTGAAATCCATGATTGTCTTTGGCCAAGCGGTATTGGTCATCCAGTATTCCAGTTCCCTGAATGGCACATCACAAATTTGGTTGGGTTGGCAGTTGTGCATTTGGAGAGGGGTTGGAGACTCAGGCAGGCCTTTCTCGCCTTTTCCTTCCAGCCCTCTACCCTCCCCAATGTGGGCACGCTGTTCTCTCCAGTAGTGATGTCGGGCATGGTGGCTGGGTATCTATGGCACCGTGGCCAGCAGCAGGGAAAAGGAGGCTGCCACACGGATAGAGTGATAATCTCTGTTTTCACTGAGTGGCCTGCTCTGGCCTAATTGATTGTTATGGAAAATTGCCATCTTCGGCAATGGCATGGCTATGAATCCTAATTATGAAAATACTTGTAATCAGGCTTGCCAACCAAAATGAATTACAATCTCACAACTAATTACAAGTTGCTGGTATTCAATCTGTCAGTGTGTCTCCTTTTGCTTATGAAATAGGGTGACCAGAGAGCACCTTGAAGCTTTGCTTGACAGAAAAGTATTCAAAGCACATGATCAACATTCAAATGTCATGCAAAGGGGTTCTTTCTCTCCCTCTCTCTCCCTCTATCTTTTTTTTTTTTCTGAATGAATCAAAACCGGTAGAGAGAGGAGACCATGTCCAATGGCCCCAAGTGGGCAAAACCCATTGTGTATTTCCAGGACATTCCATGTACTGAGAAAAGCACGTGTCCATTCAGGTTTTAAATATGGCCGTCTTGGGCAAATTGCCATACTGACCTGACATGGTTATATGCCTACAAAAAAAAAATGTTTAAACGAATTTGGATTGACTATGAAGCCTAATAGACTAACTTTTTTTTTAATTTGCTCTGTATAGTACAGTTTCCCAGGGCATAAGAGAATTATGGTATTTTCTATTAATCTTTAACAATGTATGCCAGTGTAATGAATATAATTTAAAAGTAATGTGTGAAGACTCAAACATAATTAGCATTTAAAGATGAAATGTATAAAAGAGTGAGCTTAAATGAACATACTAATTTGCTTGCAAATGAGTCACTTGTTTCACTTTGTCTAGCTGTTGTGGCAGATACTATATTATGCAAGCTTTTTTTTGTCAGTCTTCACTGACAAGGCGCATAAACACTTCTTCCAGAACTCCAAGTGGTGATATGTTGTGAACATTCACAAACCCGTATAAAGAGACTCCAATTTCTCACTGCTTCATAGGTAGCAGGGCAGTATTTGCCAATTGAGGCGTCTGGTGTCACCACTGCCATAGTTCATCATTACTGCTCTCTGTAATACGAGAAACCACAAATAAAAATGCATTATGGCTCCTGCTAACCTCGCCATGTCTTTCTGTCTTTTAGATGTTCGCACCCCCAGTGGCCAATGGAAAGAACAGACCAATCACACTTGCCAGCAGTCAGTTTAGCGGCTCAGGTAAGTCCTGAAACTACCTTGCTCAGAAAAAGGACATTAAAAGTGCCAGTCGTGTCATTCTGATAATCTGCTTCTTTTGTTGCGATTTGCACCAGCGGATTGTAAAAAAGAAAAGGTGCTTTGAGCTGAATGCCTCTTTGGTGTCACTGAATGCACCTTTGGTGTGGGAGCTGTGGGTAGAAGTGCCATGTCCTTCACGGTTGTCTCCATTCAGGAGTGGGAATACCGCTGGCTCTCGTGAGGGCTTTACTTCCTAGCCCAGGGACTTGTGGGCAGCCCAGCCCCAGCACTGGTTACTTTGATCTGGCTGCTTTGCAGTCAGAGAAAGACAGGGCAGGCTGTTGCATGTCTCAATTTTTTTCCTCCCCTCCCTTTGCTCCTCTTTTTATGCATCCAAAATGGCACACCAAGGTCAGGGCTCGAGGCCGTTTTGCTTCCTTTGAACATTTTGTACAGCTGACAACACCTCTCCGTCCACAGGCCTGGAATTTGGTCTATGAACACAGGGTACGTGGACAAGGCCTAGATTGAAATATGAGTGGGCGGGAGAACAACAGACTAGCCTTGCTCCAGTGGGATGTCCACTTGGAGTACTGAATGAATGTGCAGTTATGTCCTCGCTTTTACCTGATGCACAAAAACAAAACACAAGTTGTACACTTTGGGTGATTGGTAGCCCTGTTGCCATGTTGTGTACTGATTATAATCTTTCAGCCAGACAAAGCCCAGGAAAAGGCCTTGTTCCATCTTTTGCTGTTTTTTTTATCAACTGATCTGTTGTTTACATGGTCTCCTAAAGAACTAATCTTGGAAGGGCTCACATGGAGGGATTTATTGTCTGTGCGTTCAGGAGAATGAAGACTGGTCCTTGTGGCCATTTCCCCTTTTATACATATGTGAATGAGGGTTTTTTTTTTTTTTAAAGGCCCGGCACAAGTCACTGTTAGTAGAAGGAGCAATTCAATTAGAAGCACAATTGCTTACCACCTCCTGGAAAGATTTCATTTTGCGCTCCCCTAATCCCATTGTTGTTGACCTGTATTATTTGAAGGTGTGAAATTTACACCCTAATTTCTTGGCATGCTCCCTGGAATACCATTCAGGGCATGTGTTTTAGGAGCTCAGACCCACACTGACATGCGTGCACACACATACACACATATATGTACATACATACACACACACACACACACACAAAGGCTTATGGACTTAAAAAGGGTTCCCCCCCCCCCCCCCCCCCCCTCTAAAGGGGGAAAACCCCCCCTCAAAAAAACCCCCCCCCCCCCCCAATCCCCCTACTGACCAGCAGGAAACGGCTCGCTGCAGAAACAATGGCCCCCCTGACGCCCTCGTCCCCTCAGCCGCCACTCGCAGACTCAGCATGCGGCCAGGGCCACAGCCATGAGGGAAGTGAGCAGGACCGCTAGCTAGCCAGGCTCAGCTGGCAGAGGCTCAGCTGGTGAGACACAAAGCAAGGGCAAGCCCAAGAAAGCTGGAAGTAAAATGCAACTTGCCTCTTGGATATTTTTTTTTATGTGAATTGTTTGTCACTTAAGTGTTGGCCTGTATTGGGATTTTTGTGAAGATTGATTTATGAAATCAGAGTTTAGATTTGAATGTGCTCAGTTGCCTCTTTAAAGATACCAAAAGAAGGGAAAAACCTATCACTGTGGTTTTAGTAGGTTTAGTCCATGTCGTATTTAGAAAGAAAAGGAAATGGTTATGTCTGAGAGTGAGAAGCAAAGATAAAGCAAAGTGGGTCACAAAAAAAAAGTGATGTCAGACAAGAAGGGAAGACGAAAAACAAGCAAGTCAGTCCTCCCTCTGCCTCTGATGTGATGTCACAGCCCATCCATTAGGAGGTGTAACAGTGCGGGAACTAGGGATGGCCCCCGAACTGGCCTAGCCTGGGTTGCAGTGGTCTTTAGACTGCATCTGCCCCAGACAACAGTACTCAGAGGGGTGCTAATTGTGTTCAGCGTTGCTTCAAACCCAACCCCCCCCAACCCCACACACACACACCCACCATCCAGCCCCTGCCCCCATTGCCTCCCTTATTCTCTCAATGCTCTCTGGGGTCTTGTGCTTGGGAGTGAGAATATCAGGGGTGGAGGGCAGTGGGAAATGAAGTTTGGGTTTGGAGCTGAGGCAGGGGCCAGAGCTATGGCTGCGTGAGAGCTCTCACACTGTGATGGTTTCGCCAGGCGTCCCCTCGCTCACCTCTGCAGCTGCCGCTCCTCTGTCACCCGCTGAGGATGGGCCCATTTCCCCACCATCACACCTCTCTTCTTCCCTCCCTCCCTCCCTCTTTCTTCACACAGAGACACACACATACACCCCTTCACTCGCACACAAATCCATACAGTCACACAGTCACACTCCCAGACGCATACTCTCCAAAGAGATTCAACACCTTCTGGATGACCTGCTATCCTTTGTTTTATTTTTAATAAGCGCTGCAGCTTATGGGTTTTACTTTACAGCTGTGGCATTTTTGTCCCCCCTTAGAGTTCTATGACGGGAATGACTAACCCCTTTTCTGAGAAATATTTCTGTCCTGTTAAGAATGTACCCTGGAACATCCCAACAACCTTGGGACACTTAACATTTTTCTACTCATGCACTTAATGCCACAGTTATTAATTACACGTGTAATAGACAATACTGAAATTAACTGATCTTGGTAATCTGTTTTGTATAAATCAATGGCTGTAAACAATTAATACCTGACTGCAGGTTGGTGTGTGTGTGTGTGTGTTTTTTTTGTTTTGTTTTTTTGCCTTCCTCCCTTATTAAACCTGAATGCATACATAACCAATTAATAATGCATGCAGAAACGAGGGGTCTAGGGGAGTTTGGTTGACCTGAAAGCATGGATTGATGCATTAGTGCAACCCGACATTGCTTAATTACAAGACTGTCACCCCAAACAACACATGTTGTTCCCACAGTCATACCCAATAAGTCTCCTAAGTAAAGCGGTACAGATTGAACCCCAGTTCCAGCAGCCATCTGCCTAGAGCCCTATAATGCTGCAGCTCTAGGGCCATTTTTTTGTGGGCAGTCAATCAAAGCGGTGAGAGATTTGCTTGTTTTGCCTGTGCTGCGTTGTTGTAGCTGTCCTGGTTTCTCCACGGAGCAGCGCAGAATGTCAATTTCCAGGCAGCCTGTGCGACTTTATACCTGGCTTATGTGCCTTTTGATGGAGGGCCTGCTCAAAGAGCCGGCGCATCCTTTTCTTTTATCTGCCCCGTCTCCGGTTTCAAATGCTGAGACGGCCGTCACCCAACAGCAGGATTAACGTATCAGAACGAGCATCTAGAATTTAAGCAAGGATCGTATTGAATGGCCGAAGCCAGCCAGATAGTCTGATGCCCTGAGCTGAGTGTTGCCGTATTTGTCATAGTCAGAGAGGAAGAGAGGGGGGGGGGGGGGGGGAGAGAAAGTGTGTGTGTGTGTGTGTGTGTGTGTGGGTGTGTGTGTGTTGTCACAGAAATGCAGCCTCTCATTTCTCTGACAATAAGTCAGTAAAGCCGAGAGCTTCCTCTCCTCTCCTTCCCCACCCCCACTCCTTGCCTCTCGCTCGCCGTGTTGCTGGAGGAGGCTATATAGATCACCGCTGTCAGGGCGCATGTCGCCTGCCTGCTCTGCCTGACTAGCATCATCACTCACTTTCATTCACACACACACACACACGCACACACAAGCACACACTCACACGCTTTTGCATCTCAAGACGCTTCACATTCTGAAGACCACAACGAACAAATGAACCAAACGTCACCACCCCCACTACCACCACACCACACACATGCATACACGCATACACACATACACACCTCCACCGCCATGTCCCCTCACACATTTTTAATTAGACCCCCCCCCCCTCCAAAAAAAAAACAAAACTAAGGGACTTTATGAATATTCATAGACCGTCCACATTAATATGCACAATTATGCAAATCAGGATGCAATTAAGCAGTGTGTCTCTGGAGAGCTTTGGTAGCATTAACGCGTAAGACAGGAGAGAAGGGAATGGGTTATTAGGAGTTTCTGCTCCACCGGTCTTTAAAGCTCTCACGTTCTCTGCCATGATCTTTGTGAGGAAAAAAAAAACAGCACTGGCAAAAAATGAAATAAATAAAGCATGAAAAGATGGAACATGTTTTGCCAAGTTGATTGACATGATTGTGGCTTGGCAGGAACAGCGCAGCATTTGTCTTATGTGGGCAACGGGGGCTAAGTGGATGGATGGCGTTCAGTCCGAGCCAGAGCTGAAGCTCCACTTGATTTGAGCTTTCTTGGGGACACCCAAGGACCAATCCAGTGTCCCCTGGCAGCTTTGGGACAGTGGTGCTTGGTAAAAAAAAAAAAACCAGTTGGTTTTTAAACCCCCAGCCTCGGCTACATGACAATGACTTGGCCTGTGTTCAGAGGCAGTCTGTGCCTCTTTGCCTTGTATAGAGAGGGGATTGTGTGTGTGTGTGTGTGTGTACGTGTAATTTTTGTGGGGGAGACCCTGCAAAGCAAAGCAGGCCTGTATATATATTTTATGCATTCCTCTTGATGGACAGTAGTTCTTGTCACCTTCTATGGGTGTGGAGATTGATTTCTTTACTTCATTGATATTTGTCCCCCATCCTTTGCTCATATTGTGTGTATGTGTGTGTTTCAGGTTTAGATGAGCGCAGCAATTCTGGTTCCTGGGGCCCAGGAGAACAGAGCCCTTCCTTCAGTCAGGGACGGGTAAGTGTGACCTGCTGAACTGGAAACTCGTCTCACTGCTCCAACGTAACCTCAACCCCAAAACGGCAGCACGCCTTGGTTGTCTTATGAGGGGGGACTACACAGGATGCAAAGTCAAAGACTCATAAAGACACACAAAAAAAATGGTCCTGTCCTTCACATGTATTTTGACTTGACTTGGCATCTCTGTGATGTATCCAGTGTAGCCCCAGGGTCTCCGCAAATGTCCTAAAACAGGATGTACTAAAACAGGATGTCCATCGCCTGCATTTCTGTGCCAAATGTAGTATCCTAGCACTGAGGTCTCATCTTAGGGAGCTACCTACTAGCTCTTAGTAGTTAATAGTTATATGGATGTCATTTGTCAGTGTAAATAAAAAAAAAGTTCTCCTTTACCATAGAGGTGTATTTGTGCATTAGCCTCATCCTTGTGTGGATGTGAACTTAAGTGTCCTGTAATATGTGTTCTGTGTAGTTTTTGTTCTCTGAAATGAGTATCATGGGAGTTGTATTTTTAGTGCCCAGTGCTCATTACTTCTCCCTTCTTCTCTTGCCTTCTTGTTGTCCTCTCTTGCTCTTGCTCTCGCTCTCGTGCTCCCACATTTTCACACTTCTCTTTCTATACCTCCTTTCTTTCTCTGTGTCTCTCTCTCTCTCTTTCTCTCTCAGGGCTATGGCGATGGCTCCCACTACAGTGAGCATGACGGGCTCTCCTCCCCCTTCCTCAGCTCAGGGATTGCCGGTGGGTCTGTGTGTGTGTGTGTGTGAATCTGTCTGTCTTTTAGGGGCTGAGTCAATCACATGCCTATAATGTCACAGGCAGCTTGTCATGAGAATCACTTTCTGCCCTGAAAGATGTGAAATTCAGCAACTCTTTGGGCAGACAGGTTTGTAAATTGTGAGGGATGAATTCATCAAATTGAAGCAACTGGCAACTACATGCGCATGTCTGTGTGTGTGTGTGTGTGTGTGAGCACGCACTGTATGTTATTTGTGCATGAGTGTATTCACAGGAATGGGTGGAGGGGGGGGGAGGATTTATGTGCATCGGGGAAACGGGAAGATATAGTATCTATTTGTGTGAGGGGGGTGTTAGTGCATGTCTGTATATAAGAGGATTTCTTGTCTGCATCTGTGTATTTGCACATGTATGCTAGAAATTATGTGCAGTATGTATGTGATGTGTATGTGTGTGTGTGTGTGTGTGT
>JAGFZM010001940.1:396221-445728 GCA_017657215.1 Limnothrissa miodon
TTATTATTATTATTATTATTATTATGACTAGTATTACATACATTTTCAATGGCAGGGTCCATTACTACCTTATGTCTATTTTGATACACAATAATGCTCTTGGCACATGCCGGTATTCTTTGGAATCAATTTCTCCGTTTGACGTATAGGTATTTTTACAATTTTTTTGCAAAATAATTGTATTGGCACCGACTTTTTAAGTCTACTGAGTTGCTTTTGATAAAAAAAAGGTAAATCTGAAAGTTCCTCTTTAGGTCTAATTATATATTGTAGTCGACACAGAAAAGGGCAATAATCACTCCTGTCCCGTATTTCTTCCCAGAGCGCAACCTGAACCCCAAAGCTGCGTGCCTGAAGCGACGGGAGGAAGAAAAGGTGTCCGGTGTGGTGGGGGAGTCTCCCATGCAGCTCTCAGGATCGCACCCCGGTTTGGGTGGGGACGGACACAATCCCGTCAGCCACATGTAGAAAACTCGGGTGAGTTCACTTTGCAGGTAGCTTACCGCTTTGCTGGTTCTCCATGGCCACAACAGCATTTAGGAAGCATAACAAGCTTTTCATGCTGTTTTGTTTAAACAAGGACAGAGACAGAGTTTTGTTCCTCTAAAGTGTTGCCTGTGCTCTTTTTTTCAATGGGATTAGTGATTGTGTTTTTCTTTTCTCCCCACAGATCTGATGGAATTTCCATGGCTCTCAGAAGACGTGGCCTTTCTCTATTCTTCCATTGGCCCTCATCATTGTTTGTGTGTGTGTGGCGTTGCGTGTGTGTGTGTGTGTGCTTGCGTACATACGTACGCATATGGCCGTACACGTGTATATGTGCTTGTATAGAAAAATTGGGGTGAATGTGAATTGCCCATGAAATGTACATGGTGCATGTGTACACACAAACACACTCCCACACATGCATATTTCGTCTCCACATACACACCTACTGCCAAAACTGACACAGCCTATTTGCCACACTCCGTACCATCACTACCAGCGCAAATGTGAAGAACATTTCTCTTGTATACTCATTTCTTTCCTTTATTTTATATGCTCGTGTTTTTTTGTTTTTTGGCTTCCACATTAGGATGGAGCACTGGAGTAGTTGTCCTTTTTCCGCAAAGGACAATGTTTTCACTGCCGAGAGGTACTCTGAATGAGAGACGCCTAACAAAAAAAAGTCAAAATTTAATCAAGGATTTGTGCCTACTTATGTTTTTTATATATATATATATATGATACATTGAAGCAAATTGCTTTCATGCGTGGAACAAATTTTGTTTAGCGATTGCTCGTGTGATGAGCAAAGTTTATGTAGTGCGTCATTCCCAACCTTAAGGTACAGTCTTACTTGTGTTGTGTAACCAAAAGCATATGACACGAGAGGGACCTCCGTTACGCTGGAGGGCGTGATCGTCTCAGAAACCCACCTGAGCTGTGCAGCTTCAGAGGGGGTCGTGTGAAGGAACGAGCGCGGAGATGAGGGGGAAACCAGCTAGCTTACACAGAAGCTGTCTAAGTAGAAGATTGTAGCGTCCATCCACCATTAAACGTTGCCCTGAGTGCAACAAACGTACCCAGGATCCCATGAATTTGAAGTCGGCTCACAGTCTTTAGTCTGTGATAGCAGCGCAGGGTTTTCAGATGGATGAATGCTACATGGTTTGTCACCCCATCCTTTACTCAGTTTTTTTTTTCCTATGTTGAGGGATGGTCCATCAGTGACCACATTGTCAACCTTTCAACCTGTCTTTGGCATTGGAGAAACTCGCGTCCGTCCGTCAGACTGAACTGTGTTTTGCCTTTTCACTGGCTGCCACCTAGTGGTGAAGTTGCCTCTCAGTTGTCTTATCCTCTTTCTCGCTTTCTCCCCCTCCCCCCTTCTCTCTCTTCCCCGTTTGTCATTCACTCACTCTCCCATATGACTGTATGTTTTGTATGAGTGGTCAATTCTTGCCTGATATGGTTGGTTTTTATAGCTGCTGGGCTAGTGATAGAGGTTGGGTCCCAGCGTAAAAAGCTGAATTCTCAGCATTCCTCCTTGTGTACTGGATACATCAGGCCCTAGATTTCTGTTAACATACATTTCAGGAAGAGGGGACTGGCACATAACGTTTTGTTATGACCCTTTGGCAAAATCCTCAATTAATTGGAATATCCATAGGCTTAATATTATATTAATATTCATTGCGAAACCGTTGCTTTTTTCTGGGCTTAACTCCACATAATGCATTCATAACGCTAAGGATGTTGGTTCAACATTCAGGAAGCAAGATTGAATATATAGGCCTATATGAATATATATATAAAAAGTATATTTTTGTTAGACTATACATTGTAGATTTTTACATAAATGACAATATTAGTTTGAAAATGAAGAATATATCATAGAGGCAAGAAGAGTGTATCACAAAGAAAATTAAATGACTTACCCGAAAGGCTGCAAATCAAATCAAACCAGTCAGTCATCATATTTGATGAGGGAGAGAGAAAGGGATGTAGTCTAAGCAAGCACATTGGCTCAACCACAGAAACAGGGTTGTTCCTATTTCAAGGGAGGTGGTCAAAACTGTCCAAGGAAGCTGAAGAGCCATGCAAAGAACTGAGCTGAGTTGTTGAGACACCATCATGTTTCAATTTCCCTTAGTGTGGGGAATGTTGAAACGAGTAATGCCACAGTCTGCAAATAAATCCATTGGAGATCAAAGTGTTCTTATGGAAGGGTGGTGTAGCTACTAAAAGGCAATGCTTGCCCTCTGGACTTTGCCTTGCTCATACAATTATGCAACTGGTTTTGAATGTAACATTCAAATATAGATTGCCCTCATTTGCTTTTGTTTCTTTTTTTATTTATTTCAATAGTAGTTGTAGTTTTGTCTGCAGCATTTCTAAGGAAAGAACACCAATGGGAGAACTTGGGCATCCGGTGAAGTTAAAGTTGGTGAGACTTCTGTGGAAATTAGGTGGTACAACAGTGTTATCTGTGGCAATTGTTATGCTCCTTATATAAAATACCACAGACTTGCGCTATAGCCTTTGTGTTGCAAACAAAACATATCACATCACCATTTTCAAAGTGGGAAGGGAGGGGGATATGGGGAAAATCTTTCAATATTAAGAGTGGCCTTTTCATTCTCAAGACGAAGCTGGTCGTATTTGGAGAGTGAAGATTTACCAGTGCCTAAACTTAAATTTTCTTTATTTCTGAAACATTCTCCCCCTCTCTATTTTTTAAAGCATAACATTGTATGTGTTGTAAGAGGTACATCCCATTTTTTTCCCATTACTTTCTTTTGGGGGGAATATGAAATGTAATAATTTACATTTTTCAGTGTATCAGATAAAACAATGTGTAAATGTCTTTTTTTAAGTTTGGTATTATCTTTTACCTGTGTCAATGTTGTGGGGATTTTCAGGTTCAGTTTATTACTTTTTTTTTTTTAACCTCCACTTTTTTTTTTTCCCCCCCCTTCTTTCTACTTTCGTCATTTCTATGCCTCTTGACACTACTGGGCTGCAAGACGTGAGTTTTAGTCTTTAGCTCTGTGTTCTATGAAACACCTCAAAATGTTAAACTTTGATGGCAGAAGGGGCCTCTTTCTTTGAAATAATCATCTGAACTGGAGCTCTTTTTTTACTCTACTGTTTTACATCTGTAGAATAGTCTTCTAAGTCTGCAAAGCCCTGACCCCCCCCCCCCCCCCCCCCCCCCCCCCCTCCCCGAGTTTGAGTTATCCTATGTCTGCTTTGATACTGTCCACATGTACAGCATCTCTGTCAGTCCGAGCTTCGAGTGGTGTTGATGGTATCCGATTGTATAAGGCAATGTTTTGCATTTCACTATGTTCTTCAGAGGTGATACTGAGGGTGATTGCAGACCATTTGTCCCTATAAATGGACTGAATCATATTCACAGAAGTTGAATGATAAAAAAAAAAAAATGTACTATGTGTAATGTTATAAGGTCCTGGGTTGGAGCAAGAGTGTTCTTGCCATCTTCATCACGGTGCAGATGTAACTTTCAGAACCAAGCATCTTACACCTGCAGTACAGACATGAACAATACTGCTGTTGTGTCTTCAGAGTGCCTCCAGTTTAGGTCTTTTTTTTGTTATCATTTTGTTTTATATATAAATATATATATAAAGTAGGTATTGAGAACTGTCGTGTATATAACAGTAATGTAGCAATAAATGTGCCATTTTTAATGACAGAAATATACCTTTTTTTCAATGTCCGGCTTTGAATCTTGTATACTTCAAAAAAAGAATAAAATCAATTCAAACGTTGTAATAAAAGTTTTATCATAGCTTTATAGCATTCATTGCCTCTGCATACTTACTTGGAAACCTGGTCACTGTCACCCAAAAGACTTGTGATTTATGTGAAAATAATGACATTAAGGCTATATAGCCTTTATTGGCTGTTATTCGCTGACAAGATGGCAAATGTTATAGCCTAGCCCTTTCATGCGCAACATCCACATATGTGGACAGTGATTTTTATCTTCATTTTTTATTTATCATATTGATAAACTTAAAGGTCTCATTCCATCGTATTTTCATTAATTTTGTGGTGGTCTCTAGTCTAAAATAATGTCATGAGAGTTGGTTTCGACCAAAAATATGCTGTGGTTGTCTTGTTTCAAGCTATTTTAGTTAGGTGAAAAGGAGAGCAGGGATAGCTCTAGAGGATTCTTATGAATATTAATGATATGCAAATGTATCGCCTCTGATTGGCAACACTGTGACGCTCCCTCTAGTGGGTCTGTCTGCAGGCAGCCGAACGTTTTCTTGAGGGCGGGTTAACTGCATAGCTAATGTTCAAATTGACGTACATTTGTACGGCTTTTCCAATTTGCTCGTTTTTCCCGGCAGTTTTCTATCACAGGCGAATACAGACTACAGGGGTAGGAGAGCATTTTGAAGTTGAGCATAGAAGTACAACTTGGGCTGACCTATGGTAATGTAAAAACATCAAGTCTTAAGCGGTTTATTTTGGAAGGAGACCTTTAAAAAAAAAACTTGTCAGTGTTAGTAGGTCCGTTGCTATATATTGACAATATGTATAATTTTGTATTTGGAGTATTGACTGTTTGATGTCATTAAGTCAACATGGTTGACCGTAAAGGCCATGTGCTAAATGCTGAAGAGTTATCTGTAAAAAGTTTCTACTCGAAATTTAAAAAAAATATATGATGGTGTACAAGATAGTATGTTGAACTATTCTGTGCTTTCAGAAATTAGATTTTATGTAAAATATAGTTAAATGGGATTTGTGATGAGCAATTAAATGAGCAAAAAAAAAAATGTTCTATTTGAACTGTTAAAAATTACTTTATCTACTTTATATTACAAGAAAACAAACATTTAGTGAACATCTGATAGTGAAATAATGATCTAACTATATGTTATAAGCTATGCGTACTGCCTTCCAGACAACATTACAGAAATATGTAGAGACCAATGAATGT
Source organism: Limnothrissa miodon (assembly GCA_017657215.1). Lineage (NCBI taxonomy): Eukaryota > Metazoa > Chordata > Actinopteri > Clupeiformes > Clupeidae > Limnothrissa > Limnothrissa miodon. The sequence continues at coordinate 401,683 of JAGFZM010001940.1, forward strand.
TGGGCATGTTCTGTATAGTAAAATTATTATGACTTTAGAATATGACTCAAGAAACAAACACACAGAGACACACATATGCCATTCCACAAGCCAGATACCAAGCCATTTTTAAAAATGCCATTCTGATAATGTAATATCATGACCTACATGATATTGTGTACTATTAAAACCATTATTTAAATGATATACTTGACAAATCATATAAAGGTCCATTTTTATGACTTTCCTAATTATTCATTTTTAGCCTAGGCCTACACCTTTGTTGCGCAAACAACTTGGACAGTAAAATAACTTCTATATAAAATCTAATTTTTGAGAAATTAAATGATTGTCAGTTTTAGCCTTAGAGCAATAAAATCAATATACAAAAAAATCGTCATTTTTTTCATAATGTGTGCATGAAAGGGTTAAGTGATGATCGACTTCAATCAGGCCTTAGAACGGACACCTTTGGCCCTTTAAAGCTCAACAGCCTTGAAACGTTTTACTAGGTTGACTACATTGACTTAAACTAATTTCGGGAATAGCCTACACTTCTGTCTCGAGAACTTAGTTTAGTTTCAACTTGAGCTAATCTTGCACGATTGCATTTTGATGCAAACTCGTTTAATTGTGATCACATTGGTGTCAAAATAGGGCATGCCTTGTTGGTCAAACTAACTGTTAACAACTAATTGGGCTTACTCTGTCAAACTGGGCTTACTATAGGCTTTACTTTTTAAGTGTGTTTCCAAATCAAATAAGACAATTCATGCTCATCCATCAAATGATGACCAATTAGAGGAAACCGGGGCTGGTTGGCACTTTTTGGTCTAAGTCATCATAGTCATGATAGACCATGATGACTTAGTCAATCATAGTCATATTTTTGTAATTATAATTCATATACTACACTGTACATAGCTCAACAATTGAAAAGCCAAAATTCAGTATCATTCAAACCAATTCCTTTGCAAAACATAAAGTAGGCCAACATTTAACCCTTTTAATGTAAACATTACACCTAAATGACATACATATATAATATATAAGACATTATCCATAAACATAGGATCATGTATAAGTAATATATATTAGACAGGCTAATATCTAATAATATATATGTATTGTATGTATTATATAATATATATTGTTTATGATAAGATAACATGTAAGATAACATTCTAATACAGAATGTACAGTAACCTATGTTGGGAAAGTTACTTTGGAAATGTAATGTGTTACAGTTACAAGTTACTCTATCTAAAATGTAATAGTAGTGTAACTGTTTCAATTACTTTAAGAAAGTAATGTAACTAATTACATTTGATTACTTTTTAATTACTTTCCCACATTTTGAATGAATTTTGTCAGCTTTCAATCATTTCCAGTTTTTAAAACCGTGGATTACCCTTTAAAGATCTCATTCCATCGTATTTTCATTAATTTTGTCGTGGTCTCTTATCTAAAATAATGTCATGAGAGTTGGTTTCGACAAAAAATATGCTGTGGTTGTCTTGTTTCAAGCTATTTTAGTTAGGTGAAAACGAGAGCAGGGATAGCTCGAGAGGATTCTTATGAATATTAATGATATGCAAATGTATCACCTCTGATTGGCTAACAACACTGTGACGCTCCATCTAGTGGGTCTGTCTGCAGGCAGCCTAAAGTTTCTTGAGGGCGGGTTAACTGCATAGCTAATGTTCAAATTGACGTACATTTGTACAGCTTTTCCGATTCGCTCGTTTTTCCCGGGAGTTTTCTATCACAGGCGAATACAGACTACAGGGGTAGGAGAGCATTTTGAAGTTGAGCATATAAGTACAACTTGGGCTGACCTATGGTAATGTAAAAACATCAAGTCTTAAACGGTTTATTTTGGAAGGAGACCTTTAAGTATTAATCAACACTGACTGCTGTAAAGATCCCTACAAACTCCCTAGACTTCAGTGCATTAACTAGAAGTTGTCTATTTTGTGTGATGGCTAGCTCATTTTTACTTTCTGCAAAGGGCTAGACCAGGGATGGCCAACCCGCGGTCCTGAACAGCATGCGGCTCTTTACTTGGTCTCTTGCGGCTCTTGCATTCATATTGAAGTTTTTGTTTGTGTGTATGTGTTCGCTTCACAAATGTGAATGTGTGTGAGATGAAATTTACAGTCAAGTTTTCTGGCAGGGGGCAAGATCATTTAAGTAAACAATTTGTTAATTTCGCTCTCAAAATGGCAGGGAATAAATGCACAGCAAAGCGAAAATATGAAGATAAACACGTTTGAAATGGGGGAGTTTATAGTTTTTTGTTGAACGTAATGGCAAATCATTCTGCCTTACATGGTGGGTGGGTGGGTGGGTGGGTGTGGGTGAGAGAAAGGGGTTGGGCGATATTAATGTGTGCCCATGTATGATGTGGCCCTTGTGTGGCTCTTGGTCTCTGACTTGTTGACCATCCCTGGGCAAGGCCAACAATGAGTTTCTATCTGACATTGCAGTCATCGTTGCAAGTGCAGACATGCAGTTCAAACATGATGACAAATGTTTCACTGCAGAAGATATGTAACTTGAAATGTAATCCTGAATATTTCCTTAATGTAACTGTAATTTAATTACACAGTTTTTCAATGTAACTGTAACTGATTACTGTTACTTATATTTTGTACTTAAATTACGTAATTTTGTTACAGGTAACTAGTTACTCCCCAACACTTCCTATGTGCCAACCTGCCCCGGCCACATCAAGGCACAACTTTCACACAAATCATGTTACCTGTTAGAATCACGCCACAAGATTTCAAAAGTTAATATTAGATTAGTTAGGTCCCCTATCTATCAACCAAAGTATTTATATTTTTTCTATGCCATTACCTTAGGATGAATTTACTTGGTGGTGCGCATATTCAGTTTGAACACCACAAAATCTAAATATTTTACTCACCTAAACAGCTAACCTTGAGACTTCTAACTTAAGTGATTTAACTCTATTAAAGGACATCATTTTAGTTTTGGAATATTTTTTTTAAGCACCCTCTAAAAGCTTGGGGATTAAGGATGTCCCAACCTGCCCCTGTGCCAACCAGCCCCCCTACATGAAGACGTGCACGTGCACATGACACTTTTTGATGCGTTAACGCAGACGAACCAGAATACACGAATTAATATTAATCAACGTTACGATCTTCTTCAGTTTTACTTGAAACCCGTTTAAGTTAAGTCACCCTTCAAATTGTGGTGCCACAAACTACCAATGTTTGTGGTCTCCATGGATGGTTTGCAAAATCATAGTTCAAGCAGCACAGAATAATTGGTTCTATTTTCCTTCGTCGAGGCTACATCAATGACAAATTAGGCTAGTCTAAGCATAAGTGAGCGGATCTTGGTACCTGTATTTCTGTTGATATCCATTCTTCTCTGACATTTTAAAGTTGTAAGTTTATATAATAGACAGCAGATGGCGCAATACAAAGCAGAGCCAGAATGGGAATATAGTAATCTATGCGAAACCATGTAGGGCGTTTAGTAGCCTACCTGTCACTAATGGGCACCTTCTTTGCAGGACTGGGGCCTAATATAGTAGGCCTAGCTTACAAACTGTGGATTCTTGATTGAAAAAGAGATGCGTTTCAACGTCACAGGTGTTTTCAGAAACTTGTAGCCCATATGTAAAATCTATGGTGTTCTATTTTTTAAAAAGCATCTGTAGCCTATAGATGAAGTTCGTGAACGATGCGCTGCAGATAGTCCTATAGTCCATGAAACGCTATATTGTCTAAGCAGAGAGGGGGAGGGGTCGCCTGTTATGGGCTGTTTTCTTTACTTTGACAGGATGATTGGTATTTCCCAAGTTGTTTTACAGTGACCCCGAATGTGCTATTTAAAACAAGTTTATAGACTAAATAGTCAACTGCACCAGATTTCCTAATTATGTTGACATATCAAATAAGATATTACCAGACTCCTACCAATAGACTCGGATCTAGTCTACTATGGTTTCCCTGGTTTCGCGGATAATGTCTTTCATTTGTCTCGTCGTCGAAGGGGGAGGGGAATGAAAGAGGAGCGGAGAGGGGATTTAACCAACACCAAAACGGGAGAAATCAAGATAGTATGCGATATGGAGAAAAACGAGTAAGTAATCAGCTGATTCTATTGGATATATTCACGACGACCTATTATTGTTTTCATTATTGTCCATGTGGATGCATTTGAGCTTTGCTTTTCCAGCTAATCAATCTAATAGTGTCAATAACCTGCTCATATGCAACGGCTCGTATGCACAAACTGTGGCGGCACAGTCAACGAAATATGTTGAGGTTGTCTTTTAGCAAGCATGTATTGAACAAATGACCGTTTCGTTTATAATTTGAATCTCGATATTAAATAACGAAAGGTAAAATGTTTTCTCCTAAATATGGTCACATAATTGATCGATATAGACGTCGGCGAATTGAAGCTCCCGCTAGCAAGTGAATACGGTGTTACATTTTGCAGTTAGGATCAATGAGGGTTTCGCCTTTTGTGTGTTTTTTTTCTTTCTATTTTTAATACAAAGTGTTATCAGCATCAGCTCATTCATTTGATAATTGTTAACCACCCATAAGTTTGAATAGAATGCATCTGTCACGTCGTGTTTGCTCGCGCTTACGGCCAGAAGAAGTCAGTCAGTGGAAGTCTTATACATGGCGCAAAAGTCTGGATCCGTCCTGGAAAGGTAAACTTAGCCTACTGTAATGTACAGTAGGCAAGCTATTTCCTATGCGGACGTATCTTTCATTGCCCTCGCGAGACAAGCGAGTGGTGATGAGGCTTTGAGTTACGGCGGAGCGATATCGGTGACAAAGAGATGCAGTTATTGTTGGAGTCTGTTGCAGCATTGGAAAATGGCCGTGTTGTAGTTGACAGAAGCATTTAATACGAATGATTTGCATTCCGTGCAACAAAGGTGAAACACCTAGCCCTGCTTGTTACCATCACCATTGGATCTAAACTGGGAGAAACATGGAGAGGAAAAGGTGGGAGTGCTCGGCTCTCCCAAAGGGCTGGAAAAGGGAAGAAGTGACCAGAAAGTCGGGTTTGTCTGCGGGGAAAAGCGATGTCTATTACTTTAGGTACTGAGAGAGGAGGACATGGTGCATCATGCCGAAGTACGGGTGCTCCTGCGAAGGGTTTGGGGCCTGGTTTAGGCTGCATTTGCAAGGGTGACTAGAAAGTTGGGGCGGGGGTGTAGGCTTTTTATGCGGCATCAAAACAACGAGGCCAGTAGCCCACCATGTTAATTGCAAGACAAAGCTAGTCTACAAGACTAAGTCTAAAGCTGATGTGTTTTCTACATGACCTAATGTACAGAACGATGAACTGTATGTAACATCAACTGTGTGTGAACAGTGTCTGAAATGTCAACTTGCAGACATAACATTAGATGTCCATGCTCAGAAATAGATGGTTGTTCTTTTTTTAGCAGAGGTGAGGAAGAGGAGGAGGAACAGAGGCGAGAAAGGGGGGAGGCGGGTCGTTTGTATAGTTTGTGGTAGGCTACCGTATAATTTTACTTCTTAAACTTCATCCTGTAATGGTGCACGTACGCGAAGCTGTTGTTGCTTTTTCTATTACCCGGTTGAAGTCGCTGGAATTTGCATGCATTACCGGCGGAAAGCACGATACATGTTGTAATTTATGTGTTAAAATTATTCTTTAAAATCTTCATTGCATCACATTAACTGCAAATGCACTAACCGCAAGCTCATATACGTGTTAATACATGGTATTGTAATTAGCTAAAGGATGATACATAGACACGCCGTACTCAGGTTGTCTTTGAAAGAAAGACATTCATTTGGGAGGGGGTTAGCAAATCCGACCGCTCGCTATCGCAACCCAGGTTATGACGCACGTTGCTAGTTCCGTTTTGTGGACGGCGACAGCTGCATAATGTGAAACAATGTTGCTATTGTTGGGGTTCGAATTCGACCACAGTGACTCATTTGAAGAATTGGCCCCATTCATTAAAATGTGACCAATGACTTCTAGATTACACACAAGAAAAGTCAATCGACATTCCACTCGCCAAAATGTAAAGGCTTGTAACTGTAAACTTTGTTCTCATTTTGACCCAGACTTCAGTTAGACGAATATTTAAAATTCAGCAATGATTTCTTCCATGCCAATTCATTCATTACCATAATCTTACCATCAGTGGCTGTGCTCTGTGTGTATGTTAAATGTTTGCTACTGCTCTGCTGACTGGCTAGTTGTGTGCATGCAGCATTTTTTGTATGGTCTTGGTGTCATGTATGTGCGCTGGTGCAAAAGTGTTTCAGTCTATGTCTTACAATATTATCTAATTCTGCAACACCTCACAACATGGTTTATCATTCCCTCTCTCCCAGTCCAACTGGAAAGAAGTTCCGGAGCAAGCCGCAGCTGGCCCGTTACCTCGGAAACTCAATGGACCTCAGCTCCTTTGATTTCCGCACGGGCAAAATGCTCATGAGCAAACTGAATAAGAACCGGCAGAGACTTCGATATGACAACAACACCCAAACAAAGGTGTGTGAACAGGCTTACACCAAAGATTTATCAGCACGGTTAACCTTTCCAAGCTACTTTTTCATCAGCATCACTAGGTCAGTAATGTGATAAATGCTGGCCTTAATCCCAAGGATTTCTGCTGTTTTCATTTTGAAGGGCAAGCCTGATCTCAACACTTCGCTGCCAGTCAGACAGACAGCCTCCATCTTTAAACAGCCTGTCACCAAGGTTACCAACCATCCCAGCAATAAGGTCAAGACAGACCCTCAGAAGGCCATTGACCAACCTAGACAGGTACCATTCATTTTCTATTGTAAAGTAGGCCAGATCAAATCTATACTGTATGTTGAGAGCAGTATGAATTAAGTAATAACAAGTTAACAACCATGTCGTTGATTGACATGTAATTGGTAAGGGATAGTATGCATGTTAGTTATGGGATGTATTATTGTCTAGTATAACCCATTTGAAGGCTGAGGAGAACCTTGTCCAAAGTCACAGATTTTGTTTTATCTTTTCTGCCCTTTACAAAAGATGATTGTTGAGTAAATGCTTTGTTCTTTTACAGCTTTTCTGGGAGAAGAAACTTAGTGGTCTCAATGCATTTGATATTGCAGAGGAGCTCGTCAAAACAATGGAGCTTCCCAAAGGCTTGCAAGGTACTGGAAAACTGTCTTGTTAAACACAGGCACAAAAGCTCATGAGTGTTGTACATTGGTTGAACAGTGCTGTGCAAAAAACACTTACCCTTAGAGATGTTTTGGATTAGATTTGTGAGTGGACATGAAACGTGTTTAAAGTGTGTTTCTACAAATATATATATATACAGAAAATATATGTGTAACGTCCTCTAAATGAACGCATATATGAAAGTCTATATTTGTTGTAGTAAAGTCATTTCATGCAAAGGCATCTGCCTAACTGAAGGTGCATAATGTAAATGTAGGTGTGGGCCCCGGATGCACAGACAAGACTCTCCTGTCAGCCATCGCCAGTGCCCTGCACACCAGCACGGCCCCCATCACCGGCCAGCTGTCAGCCGCCGTGGAGAAAAATCCTGGAGTGTGGCTCAACACGTCACAGCCCCTCTGTAAAGCCTTCATCGTCACAGACGAGGACATCAGGTATGGCCATACAACATTCAGTATGCATGACTATAATGACCAAAATATAGCATCAGCTGCATAGCTTTTTTGTCCGTAGTATGGAAGTCTGTGTAATGCTATATATGAATGAGAATGTACTGACAAGGCAATGGAATACGATTTGTAGGGCCCAATGTACTACTGGAGAAATTTGGTTTAATGTTCACTGAGCAATGCCAGTACGGAAGAGAATGAAGATTCGGTGTGTACTTGACCGAATTTGTGAAATAGTAGCATGATTCAGTCTATGTTGCACCAAATTTGCTCGCTCTCATACAGCTCTTAGCCACTCAAACACCAGGAATAGTGATGTATTCACACCCGAGTTCTCCTTCACCGTGTGCCTATGATGCACGATTTCTTTTAATTTAGGTACTTATTTCAGATCTGTCGGATCTGGACACAATGTGCGCTGGTTGAAATGCAGCGCAGTGAACGTTTGTGTTGTTGCTCTGGTTGTGCAGGAAGCAGGAGGAGCTGGTGTACAGTGTGCGGAAGCGGCTGGAGGAGGCGCTGATGGCCGACATGCTGGCTCATGTGGAGGAGGCCGCCAGCGAAGGAGACGCTCTGAAGGAGGACGGGAACGGAGAAGAGGACTCAGACGCTGTATAGCAAAGGTACAGTTGATGGGTCTGGAGGTGGAAGGGCCACAAAGCACATGAATATTTTGGCCAATGCAATTGTAGTAAATGCAGTAGACCACTGGCCATCATTTTTGGAAAACTATCCTAACCGAATGGAAATGACCTATAACCTAAAATACATTGTAAGTATAGTCACAATGAGAATCGCGGGGCTGACACATTATGCTTTTACTTCTGAGAGAAATGTGACAAATAAAAAGGCCCAAGACTACACTGCTCTGCACAGAATTAAACTCTTACTTAAGTCGTGTTGTGGCGTGGTTTCCCAATTATGCGTTAAAATGCAACTTGTGTCTTTAATAATTCACTAATTTCTCCGTCAACTAAAAAATGAAGAAATTTAAAAAATATGATTTGAAAAAAGTTGTCAAAGTGTGATGTGAGAGGGTGAGTTTTGAGACTTTTAGTTTATTCCATCCTGCATTATTGAAAACAGAGCAGAGCAGGTGTTTGTTGCCTTGCTTAAGTTAGGGTAGCTGACAGTGCACACAATGTTCTGGATGTTCAAGTTTACGTTCGGGACTTTTCCTGAGCAAAGAAATGGACTGTCCCTGAGCTTACTGATTCACTGCGTTATGATGAGTTGCTATGCTTCAGATCGGCTACTTGTGATACAGAAGTGCATCATAGAGTTTAGAAACACCGTGCACTATGCCAGTGTTTTTCAACCTTTTTTAGAGCCATGGCACACTTTTTCATTGAAAAAATCGCGAGGCTCACCACCAGCAGACTGTGAACAAATGAAACATTCTCACCAAATTTCTCAAGTGTCTTGAAAAGAAATCAAAGAAACACAAATAAATATTTTATAACCGTAGAGGTTATAAAAGAAGTATTTTATACCCAAGACAGCACAGACACTTACATTATTTGCAGATAATAATTTGTTTTGAAAATGATTTTTAGACCAATTAGGTGAAATTGGACAATTTCCCACAGCACACCAGACAGTATCCCACGGCACACTAGTGTTCCACGGCACAGTGGTTGGAAAACACTATGCACTATGCAACACTATGTATATTGCACATTTCTGCCATTCCATTACATGCCTAGGCTATGTTTTAGGTAAATTAATTTGCAGTGCTGCTTTCTTTAAACACATTGAGCACATTGGGCAGTGTATATTTGACTGTACAGGAGTAGAACATTCGGACAAACATGAACACCAAAAAGTGTAAAATGTACTGCTATATAATAACATAAACCCAAAATAATACAGTGATAGTGATGTGTACACCTCAAATATGGTAGTGTCTATGGCACTCAAGCAGTACCTTGTTACATTCTGCATTACACTGTTTTTGGTGTTTATCTTACACTGCCCAATTTGCTATGAGCCTACATGTGAAGTTCTCTAAAAGATGCCAGTGAGGTTTTGGAAGATTATAGAAGACTTTTGTTTTATATGTGTATAGTTAATTATATTTACATCCTGGCACATATAGTAATTATGTTCACATCCTGCTAGTCTGTTACTGTGCGATTCTTTGTTTTCAAGTGAGGTTTGCCACAGTGGTCACTAATTGAGCTTCCTTGGCTTCTCAGGATATGTGGACAGTGTAACTGTGGGTTGCAGTATTCATTCGTAGGACCATGACCAGATTCCCACCACCTTCCCAAACACACCCGGACCATCGACACCTCCAACCTGCTACTGCTGAGACGAGGAGAAAGCCTCCCGATCACACCTGTACATGGAGTCCCCAATGCTCCTTGGATGGCAGCTGTTTCTGCTCTGAAACACCAATTAGCGTTATTTCTAACCAATGCCCCTGAACAAAATAAACAGTTTCAACAATGGCTCTTAGGAGGACAAATGACACTATACAGTCGACGAAATACAGTATTTCGGTACAGTAAAGTCGGAATTCTTTGAGGATTTGAGAATCCTCTCAGTAGACATTAGTGTTGTGACAATCATGTCAAATCTGTGTCACTATGTTCAAAATTGACCTGAAAGATATTGCAGCCTTGTTTGCTCAAGGAACAATGCACAAGTGTTATTGTGATCAGGTGCGAGACGTGTTGGCTCTAGAGGGATGGTATTATGGGGAGGGATTGTTTTTTTGTTTTTTTTTGGTGCTGTTTCTCAATGCACTAAGAGTGATTTTAGAGGGATCAAGACTATGAGACTCCTGCACTCTAAACTTCATAGATTGTTTTTTTGAAAAATAAGATTGTTTGATTTGTGACTTTTAAAACGTTGTTGCTTGTTGTCGTCGTTATTTGTCTGTTTTTAGAGAGCATTAAGTTTTTTGTAATGTGGAATTTGTCTTTTATCTTTCTCCTAATGACGACCAAAGAGGGGCCAAGATAATTTCACAGGAAATTTTCAAAATTCATGCTACGCCGCCCCTAAGGTCATGTGAACTTTAACCTTTCCCAGAAGGCTGAGCCGGTTATTCTGCAATGTGTTACACAGTTTTATTCCTATCATTCTTTTTTAACCAGCTCTTATCTGTGAAGTACCATTAGGTTTCTCATTACTCTTCATAAACACCAATTGAAATGACAAAGACCGTTTGCTTTTATACCATTTCTTAATAATTAAATGTAAATTTGACATTTAGTGCCATTTTTATTTTGTTTTCTAGAAAATTCTATTTGAATGGTCTATGGTGCTGTCTCCTCTCCCCACCTACTGTATCTTCACTGACCCATACTGTATGATGGTGAAACATAGAGCTGGGAGATGAGTCTTCATGGGAGTGGGGATGCCCTGAGCATCAGTGGTTGCCTGCACCCCCCACTCTCTTAGAACACTCTTTGGTTTCTTACTTCATGAAAGGTTTTTTTTTTCTTTAACAAGCTGACTGTTGCTTTGAAAACATGGTTTACAGATTAAAATTCAGCTGTATGTGAAGCACTGTATTGTTGAGTTCTTTGTGGGATGGTATGGTAGCACTGTATGTGGTGTGTGTGTTTTTTTTTGGTCATAGGCCCAGTTATATTTTCTGCTCAGAAATCACACAGCCATTAACATCTGTTTTGGGTTCTTGGTTTAAACACTGGTATACACACTAATTAAAAATAGTGTGATTAAATATTTCCATTGGCCTAGACTTAGTTTTTGCATGAGAAGGCTGTTGTGAATGTTTTTTTATCGAGCTACTAAGGCTATGGACATGAAAATCATTTGAATGGAAGACCTGTTTAAAAGCTGTCAGACTAGTGTGTACTGTGTAGCCATGGTGACAGAGGTCAACAGTGGCTGAGGAAGACCCATTCCCCATTTTCACATGAATCAAACTCAGTTTTTTTTTTCATTATTATATTAATATTTATATATTAAGATGCTATGACTATTATTATTAAAAAAATATTTTTGTTGGCGTAAAATGTACTTTGTATATTGTTGGGAGCCTACATGCTCTGTACAGTTCACAATGAATTTGGAGCCATCTAGTGGGATGCAGTCTCATCCCACCAGCTGACTTTCCTGTTTTATAGATTAACTGTTAACTAGCCATGCTAGACACAGCAAGTGTTCCATCATGGATGGAGCAAAGTGCATTGACACGGTCATTCTCTTTCAGCGGGTTACAGGAGAAGTAGGCAACACCATCCTCTGAGAGGACCTTCTGTTCTCTTGATGTCTATGTGTGGAGTTAGCTGACCTCGAGAGCTGTCTTTTTAATTCTGCCCCATCAACCAGGCCAGCATGACCACAACTGACCTATACACCAAGGTAAAGTTCCTTTTTGTGCAACTGCTCTCCACTGACCTGATGAAAGTAGGCATTTTTTGTCCTGCATCATGTTAAGTTTGCATTGTGTTAAGTGTGTATAATTAATCAGACCTTAGTTGCATAGTTGTCTTTACACTGTCTTTAGATTAGTTTCTGAACAAATAATGCAAGAAGTTTGGCCAAGGTGACAGTTTAATAGTTGTTAAAGAACATTTTTAAACCACAAACATGGATTTCAACAAACCACTTTAGAAAGTCTCTGTGGTGGAGAGGCCACTGTAAACCTTAGGATGGTGCAAAATTAGATGGTGATTCTTTTTATTCAATGCTACTTGCAAGCAACATAAGAAAAAGCCATTGAGTGCGTAAGCCATTCCCGTACTGTCTTAATGAATACAAGAAGTTGAGAAATGTTAGCAATGGCACTGTTATTGCAGAGAAATGGCATGTAGGGATGACCAGTGTTAATTTTTAACATGACAGTTCAAGTTTTATGCTGATGCTGGAAAAGCTGTGCTTGGGTTGGGCCCTTGGGTACAAGACCAGTGTACACATAAAACAGCTTATGACACATAATGTGATTGGGATGAAAGCCTGTATCTCTAATCAGCCATCTGGGATTGATGCAGATATGTTTATGATTGGTAGCCTACATACTTTTGCAGTAACCAACCAAGTTTGCAGGGTAATAAACATTGGAGTATGGTGCTAATGCTGTTTGCACTGAGTGGGCCTAGGAAATGTGGCTATCAACAGAAGGTGACTTTTTCCTGCATTTTCCTTAGGAACATTTCTATTCAGGGGACATTTGTATTTAAGCAATCGTCAAAATAAGTAATATTTTACAGTAAAAAAGCAGACTGTGGATTCTCTTCTATTTCAGTAGCAATAGAGCAGCAAAATCGAGGACTGTCCTCAAAATTCAGGGTTGTCCCAGGGTCACCCTAAACAATGCGAAACAGCATTCATATGTGTATGAAAAGGGAATCAGGCCAAGCTGAGTGGACTACTGAACAAACATCACATTATACCAGGGGTGGGCAATTAATTCTACCAGGGGCCACATGAAAAATCTGAGCTGTGTTGTAGGGCCGAACCAACGATAATTCTTCTCATTATTATTTTTTTTCCCACTGTAAAAAACAGTTAACAAATCATTGTAATTAGCTGCTACTGAAAATCATTTGTGTCCAAGAAGAGAATAATCACCAGTCAGTGTACAGAGAGATGCAAAAGCATCACAGTTCTACTGCATGCACATCATAAACACGCTTGTTCATTTGTGTCTGTGACTGGCACACCGCAGGCCGGTCAGGCATGCCCAAAGGGCCGCATGTGGCCCCTGGGCCAGAAAATGCCCAGGTCTGCTATACTGTGTTTGTAGCCTAATGCAGTTTTCATGTCCAAAGAACTGTAATTATTTCTCTCTGAGTATAGGCTTTGAAAGATAACTATACCTATGTATTGCTCTATACATATACCGGTAGTTCTACATAAATAATCCTTTCCCTTATCTCCCACCAACACTTTCTCTCTATCTCTCTCTCGCTCTCTCTCGCTCTCTCTACAGACAAAATTATCTAATCCATGTAATGAATAAAAAAATTAATTGAATAAATGAAAAAAATGTTATTGCAAATAAATTAATCAAGTTATTGCATCTGAAGTAGATGACCCTGGTATTTGGACCAAAGATGAAAAAAATGGAGGCTTTGTCAAAAATGTCTGCTTGAAAATATACACAAACACAAACATAAACAAACATAATTCCCACTATAGCATAACCGACTGCATGTTTCAGTGTGTTTTTTATTGTGAGTGTAAATAGCCTTTTATTACTCTATTGGCACTCCTTAAGGAATTAAGGTCCCCACATATGGTTGATCTTGTTTTCTACAGGTACAAGTGGTTACCATGCAATCACTGGTCTGTGCTGCTTTTTGGTCCAACACTATTGGAAAAAGTTTGCTTTAACTTTACACTTATTGACTCAAATTGTTTTGTAGTCCATTATATCTTCTGTGTCTTTGAATGTGTGTGTGTGTGTGTGTGTGTGTGTGTGTGTGTGTGTTGGTGGGGGATGTTCTTCTGTGACCCTAGGGTGCGTGTGTGTGGGTGCCTGACCCCGAGAGTGTGTGGGTGTCTGCTCGGCTGGTGCGGGACTTCAGCCCAGGAGATGCCGAGCTCCAGCTCCAGCTCACTGATGGCAGGGTGAGACGAGCCTCTCTTATCACACATCTGGTGCCACCACTGACAGCAGCAGAATGCTGCTGAATGCTTCTGTCTGTACTGGCTGCATTTATCATCCTGTCACTGCCAGTCAAACAACTTAATACAGTAGTCTGCCTACCAACTACAAGTTTATTTCTATTAATTTATTGGTTAATGCATTCTTACCTTGTATTTATACATGTGTAATGACAATAAAGTTGAATCTAATTATATTAACTTTATTAGTAATAGCACTGGGATGTCTTTGGAAAGGCAATGAAATTTGTGAAAAGTTTTTGAAAAAAGTTCCCTCAGAAAGAATGTTCCTCTGGAAGAACCAGCTGACGCTCCCACCCACTTTAGGAGGTGTCCTTCCCAGTCACAGCCACTGCTGGACTCCCTCCGCTGGGCAATCCTGACATCCTGGAGGGCGAGAACGACCTGACAGCACTCAGCTTCCTGCACGAGCCCGCCGTCCTGCACAACCTGCGCATCCGCTTCCTGGACTACAGCAGCATCTACACCTACTGTGGTACGGTACACCAGACTGTAATGTTTGGAATCCAGTAGCCATGGGAAATAGGCGTTTTATATTTATGACCTTGTAATGTCCTTTCTTTACTGGGTGTAAAGTTCAGTGAGCCAGGAATCCTGGGTACAGTAAATGTGTATGGTGGACAGTCCTGAATTAAAAATTAACCTCACTGCAAAACTTAAATCTTTATGAATGACTTACACACACAGGGCCTCCGAACTGATCAACTGATATTGTGTTATGTATTCTGTGTGCTCATTATCTTTATAAGTACTTTGTTATCTGCAATAAAACATGGGCTACTGTTTGGTCGAAGCGTTGTTGATATGACACCTGATGTGTGGCCTGGCTCGTTCTCAGGGATTGTGCTGGTGGCCATAAACCCATATGAGCAATTGCCCATATATGGAGAGGAGGTGATCGATGCCTACAGTGGGCAAGATATGGCGGACATGGAGCCCCACATATTCTCTGTGGCTGAGGATGCCTACCGCACCATGACCAGGTGACCTTGCCTGTTGACCCATGACCTTTACTCGCTCTTCTGATGAATATCACCAAGCACAGAATATCATAATATTAGACTGATATATATAGCTTACATGATACTGGAGCTGCATTTATATAGCTTTCCCTTGCCAACACTCAAAGCACTTTCCATTCCTCATGTTCATACAACAGAGGAAAAGGCATTCAGTAGGCCCAGGGGGAACAAGGGCTCAGAGGTGTAACCTTCTGGATGCACCGGTGCACCAAACAGCATGCTGTTTGCAAACTATGAATAACAATCTCATAACAAGTGTTCGCAATAAATATATTTATATTTGTATACACACACACACATACACACACACACACATATATATATATATATATATATACAGTATAATTTACAGGGTGTGTCAAATGTGTTGGTTTTGGCTGATTTGTCAGAGTGGCTAACTTTGGATCATTTCAGGGAGGAAAAGAACCAGTCCATAATCATTAGTGGCGAGTCGGGCTCAGGGAAGACAGTGTCGGCCAAGTTCACCATGCGCTACTTTGCTGTGGTGGGGGGTGCAGCTCGACAGACCAGTGTGGAGGAGAAAGTCCTGGCATCAAACCCAATCATGGAGGTACACAAGATTAAATACAAGAATACCCTTCACGTTCTTCAAATAATAGAAAATCATTATCTTGACAGGATGTCAGGATAATAACTCATTGTTTTACCTCTCTATAATTCATATAATTAATAATATTTAATTAGTATTGAAAATGGCCTAGTAACTCTAGTAAGCAGAACAATTGTAATACACCTTGTTTAATTGAATAGAAAGTGTGAATAGTTATGTTATATGATTGTGTGGCATCTCTATGTGCAGGCTATTGGTAATGCTAAGACAACACGGAATGACAACAGCAGCCGGTTTGGGAAGTACATCGAGATCGGATTCGGGCGCAAGGGTGACATCATCGGGGCCAACATGAGAACGTATTTATTGGAGAAATCTCGAGTTGTTTTCCAGGTACCCAGCCGAAGTCCAGTGTGATCTGTAAATATAGTAAACTACTGATAAATAAGTCAGTGTTTAGTAGCCTTCATGATGGTCTAATGCTTTAAGGCTGCCATGGAGCGGAACTATCACATTTTCTACCAGCTGTGTGCCTCCAAACACCTACCCGAGATGAGGGAACTTAAATTGGGTAAGTTCATATCCAGTTCATTAGGTTCAGTGGGTTCAGATCAGGTCAAAGAAAGAAAAAAATGCTGCCACACTGCTTGGATAATCTGGTCACAAAGATGGCTGATAAAGATGATTAGATGGCTAACAAACTATAATGTAATTGGTAACTATAATTTAATTTAAATTTAGATTTAAATTTAGACTAACTGCTTTAGAGTAATCACAGCTCCATTAAAACAGCTACCTATGAGACATGATGGAAATCTATCCTCCTACTTCAAACCTGTCCCCCTGAGCAAAAGGAGTTCATCACCGTGAATAACATTGACACTGTGAATGAGAGTAACACAGAGGAACCCTTTGCTCAACAGAGGCTGCTGAGCACTTCAGATACACCAACCAAGGGGAGAAGACTGAAATTCCTGACATAGATGATGTAGTTGAACTGGAGCGCACCCGTAATGCCTTCACCATACTGGGTAAACAATCCCTAGGCCTCATTACCCTAGCGTTTCATGATTAAGAAACACTGTTTTTGGTATTTTTTTTACCATGTGGTTCTTTTACCACAAATTAGTGGCAACTACTGTAGTACATTGGGATGCTACAGTTTGACATTTTTTCATTGCCACTGTGGGCCTAAACACACAACTACACATTGTAATATGGCCCGTTAATTACTTTTCCCACATACTGATTACCCCCTTAGTGTTGTTTTCTAAAGATGAAGCCGGGAGGTAACCCAAGGAAAACCTTTCAAGTGTTAAATCATTGTTTGGCCCCCAGGTGTGCAGTCCGACCAGCAGATGGAACTGTTCCGAATCCTCGCAGCCATCCTGCACCTCGGGAACATCAACATTCAGGCCAGCGGCCGGGGAGGAGACCGTAGCTACATCGATGTATGCCTCTCCCTCACAGACACTATAAAATGATAGATCTCCAACGCCCACTCATCACCGTAAAGCTCCCCAGTAAAGCCGTCGTAGTAAAGGCATTCCACAGTAATTGGTGGTGCAGTGGCTTTCTGAGACCATGGTGTAATGGTCAATACAGTGCCAGTAATGTTTTAAATGGTCCTAAGAGGCTTCTCAGAGCCCCCGTAGATCGGGCATTTAGAAAATGGTGGCAAGATTGATTCCCATAAAATCCCCAGATATTTGATTCTCTCTCTCTCTCTCTCTCTCTCTCTCTCTTTCTCTCTCTTCCATCCCTCTCTCCCTGTCACTCTGTATCTATGTGTGTATATGTTCACCACCCATGTGTGTGCGTGTGCCGGTTGGCAGACGGAGGACCGCTCGCTGGCGCTGTTTGCCAAGCTGCTGGGCGTGGAGGGGGCGCAGATGGCCCACTGGCTGTGCCACCGACGGCTGGCGGTGGGCGGCGAGATGCTGGTGAAACCCATGCCTGGCCAGCAGGCGGTGGAGGCGCGGGACGCCCTGGCTAAACACATCTATGGCCAGCTCTTCAGCTGGACCGTGCAGCGGCTCAATGCAGCCCTGCGCACTCAGAGGGAGCAGCCCAAGTCCTTCATCGGGGTCCTGGACATCTACGGGTGGGTGTCATAACGTGGTCTACTGTAGCATGGTCTATGGTGTGGAAAGCATAGTCAGTTGTTTTTTTAAATGTCAAGGCCACTAAGAGCTGGAATAGCAAATAAAGCAACTATTTAAAGTAAAAAAGTAATGCTTTAAAATGTATTACAATAGATTACTCATAAGAATATTCAATTGAGAAGCCTTCTCATTTCACAGTAAAATGTAATACGCCTCACATTATTCCTTCAGGGGCCTTAGTTTTTCTCTGAATACACTTATGGGGTTTCCATGTCTGAACATTTTTTAACATGTAGTCAAGGTCTCTCAATGTTTCCTTCACCCTCAATTGTTTTAGGTTCGAAACCTTTGACAGGAACAGCTTTGAGCAGTTCTGCATTAACTACGCGAATGAGAAACTTCAGCAGCAGTTTAACAGAGTAAGTGGCTTTGCTTGTGCTCCATGTAATATACCTTCTCTACCCCTTGGTTCTGCCACTCCTCACCTCCGTCCCCTCTCCCCTCACAGCATGTGTTCCACCTGGAGCAGGAGGAGTATGTGAGGGAGGAGCTGCCCTGGAACCGCATTGAGTTCAGTGACAACCAGCCGTGTATTGACCTGATCGAGGGCTCGCTCGGCCTGCTGGACCTGCTGGATGAGGAGTGCAGGGTAAGCGCAGCCCAGGGGTGCTGGAAAGGTCAGAGGTTGGGCTGCAGTAGGAGGGATGTGAGCCTTGCTCAGTCAGGCTAAGCTAAGCTAGATCTGCTAAACTTACTTAATTCTTAGTCATTATATATAGACACTCAAAGGAAAAATAAAGTCAGGTTGGTTTATGGAGTCCTTGTTTAAGTTTAAGTTAAGTTAAAAAAATACATTTTTAATCATTTGTTTTCATTCAGACATTTTTTTAATCCTCCTTTAAAGTACAGATAAAACATATCTTGATACACCTACATCAGAGTCCTGCTCCACAAATCAAGTTTACCCCGACACCCCAACTGTCACTCTCACTCCCTTCATAGACACGTTTGTCTTGTTTGTTGCATTGTGCTGTGCTGTTTTCTGCCTCGGGTTGTGACTCCCTGTGCTGCTATTGCTGCTGCTGCTGCTGCTGTTGTGTTTGTAGATGCCTAAGGGCTCTGATGAGAACTGGGCGAGAAAGCTGTATGACCAGCACTCCACCGGCAGCGCCCACTTCCGCAAGCCCCGCATGTCAAACACGGCCTTCATCATCCTTCACTTCGCAGATACGGTGAGCTCACATTTGTTACCCAAAACAAAAAGGATGTAAAGTGCACTTTGTAATAAACAATTCACCACTCGACTATAGTGTAGACATCTATAAAATATCCATCGACAATTCTTTCAAATGATGACATGTTCTTTTAAATATTTCTCAGGTCCAGTATGAATGCGATGGGTTTTTAGACAAGAATCGTGATACTATATTCGAGGAGCCCATAAATATCATGAAAGCAAGCCAGGTATTAATTAAAACGCCTCAGTCGGCACTTGTTGTATAAAACAAAATGAAATTGAGATTAATAGTTTCCTGTGGCTCTCCAGCCTGATATATGTTTCAACTCTGAATCTTCAGTCAGAGCTGGTAGCTGAGTTGTTCCAGCAGGACTCAGCAGGGGGCGCTGTGAAGCTGTCTGTGCCCAACGGGGGTCTCCGCTCTGGCAAGAGAGCACACAGAGAACACAAGCTGACCGTGGGCTTCCAGGTAACACCTGCAGCCAAGAGCAACATACATCCTCAGGAACAATGAGTCATACACATGTGTCTATATGTTTAGGATGTACGGTCAATAATGTGTAGCTTGTATTGCTGTGACAGTTTCGCCAGTCACTGCAGCTCCTGATGGACACTCTGAACAGTACCACCCCTCACTATGTCCGCTGTATTAAGCCCAATGACCTCAAACAGCCTTTTGTGTGAGTAGCACAAACTATTAATCTGTCTTTTTGATTATGACAGTAGCTCTTTGGCCTGTATTTTTGTTTTGGCATTATGTTTTATGGAAATGGTTTTAGTACACTTTAGTCAAGGGTACCAACATAAGTGTGACGTGAACCTTTCAGATATGACATGACAAATATTACATCAGTGACCCTTATAAAGTACAATTTGTATACCCAGATGCACCTACAAGCATCGGGGCTAGGTATTTGGTGTTGTGGATCATTTCTTGCTTATGGACTGATTGTGAAGGTCTAAATTATGGGCTAAATGACCAATTCCACCTCATCAGCTTTGACCCTAAGAGGGCAGTCCAACAGCTGCGAGCCTGTGGTGTTCTGGAAACCATAAGGATCAGCGCTGCAGGATACCCATCAAGGTGAGACAACTGAACCCAGAACAGGGTTGGGAGCAGAGGGGGAGAGTGAATGTTGAACATTGCCTGATGCAGGCTGTGCTGGTAATATTTACACTAAAGCATGCCCATTTCTAACATGCTTAATGAGTGAATGCTAAATTACCGTAATCAACACAGTTATTGTGGGCAAATGTTTTTATTTCTTTGAAAGCAGAGTTCAGAGCTCTTTGTGGACTACTTTGTGGACAAAACAGCATGTCAACACAGCCAGATGCATTGCACATGGGACCATTTAATAAATGCAGTTGGTTCTTAGCAGAATACTTAACAGTTATAGACATACTGTCATATAATCTGTTTCCCTGGGTTTGCCAGATGGACCTATGAAGAGTTTTTCAGTCGCTACCGGGTTCTGCTGCGGGGCTCCCTCAGTTCAGGGGATATCCGAGCTGGCTGCCAGCGGGCCCTATCGGAACTCATTCCGGACCCAGAGCAGTTCTGCCTGGGCAAGACCAAGGTGTTCTTCCGGGCGGGCCAGGTGGCTGTGCTGGAGAAGCTGCGGGCCGAGAGGCTGCATGCGGCCGCGGTCATCATCCAGAGCTGGGTGCGGGGCTGGCTGGGCCGCCGCCACTTCCTCCGCCTGCGCTGGGCCAACCTCACCTTGCAGAGATACGCCCGCGGGGCGCTGGCCAGGAGGTGAGGAGGGAGACGGGCTGATACGGGATTGGCGATACATTATTTTAAATAAAGACTTTCACCAATTAAGGTTACAAAAAAAACTGTAAAACCAAATCTAGTAAAAATACAAACACTGTAAAGTCACAGACCTCCACTAGTAATCACTAGTGACCTGTTTTGCCCTGTGCCTAAACATCTAAACTAGCCATGTACTACACATCAGTACTGATGCTATGACCTAAATGGGCAATCTTCTAATTTAGACCATGACCTATTGCTTGTGTACTACATTGTCATTGTCAGTTATTTGACCTAAATAGTCAGTGTCCTAAACATCATTTGGCCACACACAAGGTTTTGACATATGAGTGCCATGAGTCTGTCATTAGCAAAGCATGACATGTAGCATGAACATAAATTATACTTTTTTAATGACATTTAATTTTATTTGGATTTTGCAATGTAAAGTCAATTTTTTGGGTTGTAGGCATTACAAAATCGAATGACACTTAATGACAATTTGACAATTTTCAGTAATATAATAATAACGGCATGCATCAGGCTCATTTCACTCTTATGTAGATACCTTGAAAAAATACATTTTATTTAAACTATGATCTATAGTTATGGTTTGTGTACTATGTCTTTACTGATGCCATGTTATGACCTAAATAGCCTGTGTTCCAAATATCACATTGTATTTAGGTGCACACTGTATGCTGACTCTTCATCTGGGGGGTCAGTTGTCCATGTGCCTGGCCTGCATGTGTCAGTCCTGCCAGTAGCAGTTAGCCTTGACTTCACGTGTGTGTGTGTGTGTGTGTGTGTGTGTGTGTGTGTGTGTGTGTGTGTGTGTGTGCGTGTGTCTCTACCCCAGGTTGGCTCAAACTCTCCGCTACACACGAGCGGCGCTGATCATCCAGAAGACGTACCGCATGGTGATGGTGCGGCAGCTGTATTGGATGATCCGCGAGGCCACCATCACCATCCAGGCCTACGCCAGAGGCATGCTGGTGCGCAAGAACTACCGCAAGGTATGGGGGCCCAAAGACCACAAAACTAGTTATCAGATCTTTTATCACCTTTTGCCACATTAGAACAACCACCACAACAGGAAAGAGAATAATATGTGCCAAACAATAGAAAAATGGATAGATAGATGGATAGATCGATAAATAGATAAAAATAAAGTAAAGTAAAATAAATAAATAATAAAGATAAATAGATTAATAAGATAGATAAGTAAATAAATTAGCAGACATGCGCTAGCTGGGATGGTCTTACAGTAAGGATTTTGCAAATGCATAGAAACTAATTTCTCTCTATGTGTCCTTCAGTTGCTGGCCGAGCGTGCTGCCGTGTGTCTGCAGGCTGCGGTGCGTGGCTGGCTGCAGCGGCAGGCCTACGGGCGAGTCCGAGCCGCCGTAGTGCTGCTGCAGTGCTGCGTGCGCAGGCGTCTGGCCCGTAAGGAGCTGCAGAAGCTGCGGGCGGAGGCGCGCTCCGTGGAGAGGTTCCGCGAGCTCAACAAGGGCATGGAGGTCAAGCTGATGCAGCTGCAGCTGCGTGCAGATCAACAGGCGAGTGGAAGGAGGCAATCTGTGCTGTGTCAACATATCAGTCTACATAGCAGGACTTGATCACAGCTGTGTATTTGTATCTGTGTGTATGTGTGTCTCTTTCTGACTGTGTGTGTGTGTGTGTGTGTGTGTGTGTGTGTGTGTGTGTGAGTGTGTGTGTGTATCTGTGGTTGTGTGTGTGTTTGTGCGTGTGTGTGTGTGTGTGTGTGTGTAGGCTAGAGAGAGTGGCAGTCTGCGGGAGACTCTGCATGCGGAGCGTGAGGCCCACTTGTCTGAGCTGGAGCAGCTCCGCGCAGCCCTGCGTCGCTTGGAGGCGCAGCTGCAGGAGCAGCCGCAGAGGACCCGCAAGATCTCCGAGAGAGAGGAGGAGGAGAGGAGGAAGATGGAGGAGAAAGCCGCCACTGATATCCTCCACCTCACACAGGTCACAGAGACTCTTTGTTGATATCACTTAGCATTGAAATAGTCGTCTGAACAGCCTTCTTGTGTGAGGGATGTTTTTTCAATAATCCACAAATGTACTGATTTTCTAATTACGTACTATGGAACACATTTAATATATTTCCTCAGTGACTTACTTTTTATTGTTGACATTATCATCTTTAATTTTAGTGCTCTGAGTAGTCATTGTGTCAGAAAATCTCAAAATAAATGACTTACTTTCCCTCTACACCCTGTTGTTCAGGAGATAGCGGCTCTGAAGACAGAGAGAGATGGCCTGCTGACAGACAAAGAGATGCTCTCTACACGTCTACTGGAGCTAGAGAAGGAACAGGCAGGTAAGTCTTACAGTGATAAAATGTCCACTTCATACTGTAAAAACAATACGAATCAAGGACATGTGTATTACCGGTATATCTAAGTACACTGTGTGTACGGTATGCTATATGTTTGCATATGGTTTTCTTTTCTATTTTCTGAAATATCGGTGCATTTATTTAACTGGATGAATGTATACCAAGGTGCCTATTTATTTCTTGTGTCCGTGTACTGTACATCTAACACCCTATGACTGTGTGTGTGCCTGTGCCTGTGTGTGTGTGTGTGTGTGTGTGTGTGTGTCAGACTGTGTACAGAAGGCACTGTCCCAGGCTGGAGAGGGTGTTCAGGCGGAGCTGGAGGAAGAGCGGCGGCGCTACCAGGGTTTGCTGCGAGAGTTCACCCGCCTGGAGCAGAGATACGACAACCTGCGGGACATGAGTCTGCTCAATGAGGTAGAGACAGACAGACAGACAGGTCAGACTTGTGTCTTTACTGGTAGAGCTGAATGGGGCTCCAGAGAAGAGACAGCAGACCTGACAAGCAAACAAACAGAGAGAGAGAGAGAGAGAGAGAGAGAGAGAGAGAGAGAGAGAGAGAGAGAAAGAGAGAGAGAGACTCCCAGACTGAACTGTCATAAAGCACACACCTGAAATCAGTAGTGTGTGTTTCTGGGCCATTGTCTTACTACATGAAGAGAACTATGGCTTGGATGAGCCATGGCATGATTGGCAGCAGGGAATTATGCATTTAAAGCAGGGCTAAGCAACGTTCAGTTTTTTTTTTCTCTCCCAAGCTCCCTCTATAGACCGCTGTATTGCATTGTATTGCACTGCATTCTATTGGAGGACCGCTGTTGTTGAACATTGCAAATGCTGTATCTACCGTTGTAGGCCACAGTGGCGCATTCTGAACCGTTCGTTCACCGTGTAATGACTCATGTTAGCATCCTAAACAGTATAAAACAGATTAATTAACTGAAAAATGTTGCTTAGTGGGCCTTTAAACAGGCAGACCTGTGAGTTTATGTAGAGCATTGAGCAGCCCTGAGTGCCCAGTCTGGTAGTCAGGTAGATATGTCTGTTTTTTTCCATCTCATGTAACGCAACCATGATCCTGTCTCTCTTTGCACTCTCTCTCTTACTTTCTCTCTCTTTCTCCCTTTCTGTCTCTTCCTCTCCTTTTCCTCTCTGTGTATGTGTGTGTGTGTGTGTGTGTACACGCCTGCCTCTCTCTCCCTCTCCCTCTCTGTGTCCTTGTTTATGAAACGAGAGTCATTGCAGAGTGTAATTCCTTCCTATCTTGTTGCCATGACAGCGCCCACGGGGACACCGGCGGACAGACTCGAGTCAAAGCGCCGTCCTGGAGCCCCCCTCTCCCAGCACCCCCTCCTTCTCCGGCTCACCGGCCTTCCCGTCGCCCGAGGAAGTGCGGAGGGTCAGTGTGACATCGCCCACCTTCGAGAGGAGACCCTTCAGCCTGGACAACCCCCTGGTAGGTCTGCTAGGCTCAGCGGCTCCCAACATAAACTTAGTTAATTAGCTCCCCAGAGCGACGGGGGGGATTTCTTCAGTCAGTGCATGAATGCAGAGCACGAGATGCAGACTCCTGTGCAAAAACAATTAAGCCCTGTGAAGAAATAAGCAAAAAAAAGATTTTATATAAAAATAACCTCAATGGGATTTTTTAATAAATAAAGGAGAACAGAATAAAACATGATAATGAAGGAACTCAAAAAAAAAATGGAAAAAGTTGCTTATTACGGTGACCTTTGTTTGAGAATGTGTAACTAGTCCTTGTCCTGTGGCCATCCATTAATGATCATGTGGCGTGTGGGGGACGAGATCACCGGGCCGAGAGAGTGAACGCGTCACAGCCACATGGCTTCTGCCAGTCACCTGCTTAGTCGTGACAGAAATGGACAAACAAGAATGAAAGAAATAGAAAAATCAGAATGCTTTTTAGGTCCTGTGTAGCGCTCAACGTGTTTGTTGCTTTACAGAATGTGCTGATGGAGGAGGTGGGGGTGGCCAAAGATGCAGCTGACAAAATGCAAGGCGATGATCTCAGGCATGCGTATGATGCGGTGCGTGTGGCCAACAAGTAAGTACCCAACTCAGAGGAACACCCAGCACCTGCACATATGGAGTGTGCATCATACACAGAACATATGGATTTGATGCATGTTTCTATACAACACTGCCCTGTGTACACATATGTGTGAAAATATCGATAAATATGATGGATGAGGTGTATAAGAAAGACATGTGATGGAGGCTGGTTGGTGCCCTCTGTGCTGTGATGCCATGATTACAGGGTTTTGCACACATCAAATCCATTTTTCATCTTAGAACCCTGTGAACAGCTCATAAGAGCACGTACGCACACAGACGCTGTGTCATCTACTGTTTTTGTAAAGCAAATTTTCAAATGACGTTTATTTCTCTTAGTCAAGGTGGGAGGTGATGTCAACATGGCCGTCTTAATCATAAAGCACTGGGGGGAAATTCTAAGCGATGCATAATATGCATAATATTAATACAATTTAAAATTTTAATATGCATCTGCCAAGTTCAAAAAACCAAGCGCACATAAAAAAGTGTCATGAAAGAAAAACAGGCCTCTGCAATAGTGTGAGCCTCTGTTGTCGGCTGCAGGTTCCTGGAGACCCAACTGTTGAGCCAGCGCAGGCAGTTTGAAGACGAGTTGGCCACCCTAAGAAGCCAGATCAAGGGGTCAGAGAGAGAGAGAGCTGCGTCTGTGACCCAGAGTAGCGTGGACCTGCAGGTAAGCTCTCTGAAGGCAGCGTGTCAAAACAAGCCAGCGAGGCCGAGTAAATAATCGATGAGATGTTTCTTTGTCGGTGTGTGTGCAGTGGTGCACAAGCGCGTGTCTGAGTCTCTTTTTGAAGACTGTTTTGTGCAGACAGTTAGTGTCTGGGTACTGGAGGAGACTGTGTGCTTGTCTATGGCATTGTGAGCTTTCATTGTGAGGCTCCTTTGAACTGCATGCTGTTTGTGTGTGTGTGTGTGTGTGTGTGTGTGTGTGTGTGTGTGTATGCGTTTGTTTCTACATTTGTGTGTGGATGTGTACATGTATGTGCGTGTATGTTTATGTGTGTGTGTGTGTGTGTGTGTGTGTGTGTGTGTGTGTGTAGGAGCTGTTGGAGCAGGTGGAGGTGAGAGAGCTGGAGTGCTGTCGCCTGAGGAAGGAGTTGACAGATCTGAGGAGCGTGGCCCCTCTGAGGAGGGTTCTTGCTCTCGCAGGTCTGTGTGCCTCACACAGACACACACACACACACCTGCATTCTGACACCTTATATTACTGATGTTTTGGTTACTGAACTTAATGTTAGTGATATTGCCGGTTATCTGAGCAGTGCTGAACTCTGTGCTGACTTTCAGTAATGATCCATGCAGTGTGTAAATCACAGCACAGTGTTTTTGACTCCATGGCAGTTATTACAAACCAGAGATAACCATGTATTAGCCACAGTGTATTAAATAGGAATAAATCAGAATCAGACTATGTTTAGTTGAGTGAAGGAAAGTTATTTTAACAACTGACCTTTTTCTGTTCTCTCTCTCTCTCTCTCTCTCTCTCTCTCTCTCTCTCTCTCTCAGGCTCTGTTATGAGCTCGTCAGCTCCCCAGGCTCTGGCCACTCCTCGGAGGAGAGTGGGCAGCACCGCGGGGCTGCTTGAGTGCAGGAAGAAGGATGAGGCCAAGCTCATCAAGAACCTCATCACAGGTGTGTGTAGTGTTGCCAGACCTGGGAGGACAGCAGGTGTAAAGTCATCTTGGCTTGCCATCCGACTTTTGCTAAGCTCAGTAGCAGCACCTATTAAACTCTGCTCCTGTGTGTGTGTGTGTGTGTGTGTGTGTGTATGTGTCCATCTGGGTTTCAGATGTGCGTGTGGACTGTGCCTTGTCTCTGCCCCCGGGGCTTCCTGCACGGGTGCTCTTCCTGTGCGTGCAGCAGGCCGACTACAGCGGGGACCATGCGCGGGCGCGCTCCCTCCTCACCGCCGCCGTCGCCGGCATCAAGGCCACGCTCAAGGTCCACGCTCGGCACGTTATCCACTCTGACACAAAAGACCAAAATGCATCGTTTCTTGTAATTGTATGGCTCAAATGCCATCCAGACATTTAGTCCAATGGCAGTGGACTAAAAACATCAATTATGGCAGAACCACAACACCGCCATTGCAGAATCAGGCATAAGCAATCAAGCAACGGCACAAAGAGCACTCACTCCAAATCAGCTGATTTCTGTGTTTCTTCATATGTAACATAGCCTGACACGACCCAATCACATATTCCAGGGTTCATGTTTGGGGTCGGCCCCCCTGATGTCCCCCTGATGTCCCCCTGATGATGTAATATGTGGATGATGTAATCGAATCTATCTAATCTATGTGTCAATTACCAGAGAGCTGTTCTTTATCTGAGCGGCCAGCAAGCTCTGGCTGCATCTATGCTTCTGCTCACCGCACACTGATGCATTGTCACCGATGGGCTGCTGCTGTTGTGTAACAGAGAGACAATAGACGTCTCTTGCAGGAGAGTTCTACCGTCCACCGCCAGGACTGGTAGTGGTGATGACGTAGTATTTGTTTGGCAACTTGAACAAATCTGCTATTTTCCCTCCTCAAGAGCTTTGATATCTGTGTGTTTTTGTTGTGCTTGTTTTGTGTGTGTGTGTGTGTGTGTGTTTCTCAGGACTTTTGTCTGCCTCCTCTTTACAGAAGCACGGTAGTGATCTTGACATGACTGCACTGTGGCTGAAGAATACCTGCCTGCTTGCCGACCTCCTCACTCTGCACTCTGCCGAGCAGGTGAGAAAGCCCTCCCAGAGTCCCAGTGTGTGGACATACAGTAGCAGAGCACAGCACTGCCTCCTTCCTTTAGTATCATGCAGTCAAACGAACGGATGCTCAATCAGTCAATCAAACGGATGCTTTGACTCTTTGCACAATGAGTGTCTATATGTAAGACAAGTATTTTAAAGTCAGTGGTGGCATGGCTGAAACGGTGATGTATGGGGTTATATATGGCCGCCATGTGTTTTTATGAGGCCACGGTGGCTCAGTTCCTGAGGCGTTCAATGTGTTCTGTGTTCTGCGTTCTGCATTCTGTTCCGTGTTGAACTGACAGGATCCGGATGCCTGTGAGGACCTCCCACCCTTGGCGTTTGATGTGAGCGAGACGAGACGGGCGCTGAGCGACCTGCGTATCCAGGCCTACCAGCAGCTGCTGTCCATCTGCGAGAGTCGACTGCAGCCCATTATCGGTCAGACGATCCCTCACTATCGCTTTCTTTTCCCTCTCTTCCTCTGTCAGTCTTTTTCCTTCTCATATCCTCTTTATTTTCCTCTACCTCTCTCTCTCTCTCTCCCTCTCTCATTTGTCTCTTCTCCTGATGGGTCTCTTATTCCTGTAAAGACACATAAAGGCTGCCTTTCCCATAATTCCATGCTCCAAGCTTTGTCCTTAGCCAGTTTCCATGACACCCCATTGACTTTGTTTCTTCTTGCTGGAGACAGATTCATTTTTCTGCATCCCATTGATCTTGCTGCCTTTAATTGGCACACATGCATTGATTCCATTCTTGATGGATGACTGACCTGTATTTAAGTTTCCCTTTTAGACTCTATGCTATAATCAACTTGTTATATGCTATAATCAGCTAATGTTAATATAATTCATCCATCTAATGGAGACATTGGTTTCATGTTTCTACTTGGTATAGTTTCTTTAAGGAAAAAACATTGTTCTGCTGTTTCAAGTACAGAAGGTAGGAAAAAGAATGAAAACTTCAGGGCCAGTCTCCCCTAGAGCAACTTAGGGATAAGTGTCTTGCTCAAGGGCACAGCAGTGGGCTATGGTTTTAAACACACTCCATTTCTCCTTAAGCCTGTTCACTATTTCACGTCTCTGTTTTGTCTTGCAGTTCCAGCCATGCTGGAGAGCGAGACCATCCCGGGCCTCTCCGGCTCGGCCGCCAAAGCGGTCAGCTCCCGGAAGCGGTCTGGCTCGGACCCGCGTGCGCCGGGCTCCGAGGTGCCCACCATGGCCCAAGTGCTGCGCGAGCTGGGTGCCCTGCATGCGTCGCTGAGCCGGCAGGAGCTGCCGCTGGCGCTGCAGGAACAGGCCCTGCGCCAGCTCAGCCACCTGCTAGTGGCCACGGCCCTCAACAGCCTGCTGCTCAGGAAGGACATGTGCTGCTGGAACAGGGGCATGCAGATCAGGTCTGACACACACACACACACACACACTCATATACACACACACACACACATATACAGGGAGGAGAGAGGGAGGAGGCATTACATGTTGTTTCACTATCAGTTAACTTCCTCCCTTTAGGATCAACAAACACACATCAGAGTTGATGAACCTTTAACTATAGTAGTTCAAATATATATTTACACATTTGTACCTGTAAAAAAATAAACCATTTCTGATGTTAGAGCCACTGCTTTGTCTTTAGATTTAGCTCTCAGCTAAGTCTATTAAAACTAGTCCACAAGAGAATAGACTTGACTGATACTATTAGGTTCTACAAACATTTACTCTTCTTTTTCCATCTCAGTTAAAATGAATAAATCTTTACAGACCTTTTCTGTAATGTGATTGTGGACCTCAGTGCTTTAGAGTCTGTTCTTGGTCCCCAGATACAATGTGAGTCTGCTGGAAGAGTGGCTGCGGAGCCGTGGGCTGCAGGCAGGGGGCGCTGTGGCCACACTGGAGCCGCTGATCCAGGCAGCCCAGCTCTTGCAAATGAGCAAGAAGTCAGAGGCGGATGCAGCGGCCCTGGTCCAGACTTGCCACGTGCTTTCAGCTCAACAGGTGGGCCGTATTGGACCAAACGCGGTTCGGATCCATGATATATTCCAAAGTTCTGTTTGTGGAATGTGTAAATGAAACACCCACATGTCTCATGGTTCGTGTTGTCCACCCCCATCCCCATCTCTTTCATTTCTCAGATTGTGAAGATTTTAACCCTTTACACTCCACAAAGTGATGCTGAAGAAAGAGTCACACTTAACTTCATTCGGATTGTACAGGTAAATATATACGTTTTTTAGTAGTAATATTAAGTAGTAGTAATTTAGTTCAGGAGGGTAAATAGCAGGTCTTGATGAATATCAGATGAATGAATGATAAATATTGAATAAAAATATTAAATATATAAATGTTTTTTGTAATCGTCTAATAATATTTAATTATACAGAATTTTTGGTCTGATTTGATCTTTTTTAGCTGCTTTTGTTCTTAATATTTTACAAATGAACAAATGAATGAAGACAAACTTATCCATCAATTCCTCAAAGTTTCTGTCTGAAATTTTGATCTCCAAACAATCAGTTCATAAACAATCCTGCTGAAATACCAACTAAACATTTTGGTTCAAACTGAGCTGTGTCAGTAAACACATTGTCCTCGAGGAGGGACAATCTGATTAGCCGTTTATCTCAGGTATCGGTAGCCCATCTAATGTATTTTTGATAACTGGTAGATGTCTGATGTCTGTGGCCTGTCTGTGCTGAGTGGATGTAAAGGCTTGCTGGTGTCTGTGACTGTGTCTCCTTTAGGGTCAGCTGAAGCAGCGCTCTGATGGCCAGCCCCCACAGTTGCTGATGGACGTGCGCAGGGTCTTCCCAGTCACCTTCCTGTACCAGCCGCCCCAGCAGGGCCAGCAGCTTGCCATCCCAGAGTCCCTCAAGATCTCCTTTCTCCGCAAGGCCTGAGCACCATGCTGCTGTCATACAAAAAATGCCCTCTGGGCCCACGGATCTGAAGTGTCAGAAAAATGAGTGTGGGCACCATGAAGTCACTTTTTTTTAAACACTTTTGCCCGCTATATAAAGAGCAAATCAGATTTGGGTCCAGGACTATGACCAAGACCAATATTATTATAACCTTTTTTTCCCCTTTTTACTGTATAAAATAATATTTAACAATATAATGTTTAACAATTACACTTCACTAGTTCAGACAACCTGTCTTATCCTGAACTAGTAATCACTAGTAGAATCACTATTTTTGTTGAGCTCATTTCATTAGTGATCTATCTTTCCTTTTATAGAAATACTAATTTAATACAATCTTAACGGACAAACACTTCTGACCACTTCCGGGAAGCCTATGGATGTGTGTTTCCAGGGCACATCCTCAAGGCTAACTTGCCCAGCTTGATCACTTGTGTTCCACCTCAGTGCATGTCTTTGCATGAATAATGTAGATAATGCCACTGCGTGGTCATTAAGGATAATACGTTTTGTCTTTTGAAACATTGTTTATTGGAAGTAGAGACACAGAGATGCAGTAGTCCATCTCAATTCCATCCCTAATAAGAGCAATCTTTAAAAAACAAAAAACAAAAAAAAAACAACAAAATTATAAACATCTTAGTATAAAAACTCTCTCATGCGATACTCTGTACCACTACACATCCGTAATACATATTTATATATTCACAAGCCTTTGAAAAATACAAAATAATACCCAAAGATCAAAGAAATCAGAACAATAGTACAAATCAACAAATACAACAATTGGAAGTAACATCAAAGACACATGCTGGCACAAGAGAGATTTTTTACCCATCATGCACTTCTTATGTACAGGGTTGAAGTCAATATCTGTGTACTTGCATGTGCACGTACCCAGGTACAGTTCTTGCCAATGCAAGTTGTGTTTTACCCTTCATTTACCATGTGCTTTTCATTGTGCTTCTGTGTTCCTAAGGGCAATAATCTGTCAGTGCTCAGCAGTCACATCACGCTCAGACCACTCAAGGCCTGTCCTGTGCTATCATGTGACTCATTGTCAACAGCAACATCGCAGTTTCCTGGTACACGTTTCGGTGGTAGCCATCATGATATAGTTCACTCTGAATCCCGAAAATGACCTAAGGCTGGTCCTAAAATGGCCCTCGTCTGGCCTAAATCTAAACCCAGTCTGGCTCTATTTTGTTCTGGACCAAATGTTGGGAGCCAACTATAGTGGCATTTTCAAACTTCCACTTTGTTTCTGATTTGGTGAAAATAAGAAAAAAATGTCAGACTGTGCTGTGAGCCACGTCAGAGTCAATGGAATTAAAACACCTCTTCAGCCAGCTTGTGTATGTGTAACACACAATATTCCCATAACCACAAATCACTGCTATTTTTTCACCCTTCCAAACCTGACATGTACAATAAAAATAACAGCTACATATATAGCTTCAAAAAATTTGGCCAATTTTCCAAACAGCAGTTACAAGACAACAAATGGTTTGTGCTGATAACATTTCACACTGTAAACATTACAGAATTTTTTTTTTTTACTTCTACACATATCTAAATTTCATTGAATAGATGCATAGACTTGAGATAGCTATGTTAAAATGGCCACACACAGGCAGAGAAATGGCAAGATGCAAGAAGAATTCCTACTTCTGGAGGACAGACTGGGTGCCAAACTTCTGCAGACCCATGATGAATCATTTGTGGCAGCTACCACAAGAAAACACCAATGGACGGAGGGGCAGTGGCAAGCAGCCTCTGACTGCTGCCGTGACGCCATCTTGGCTCGAGTGGAAAGAGCCACAGGGGAGATGATGCACTCGGTGACACGTCGGTCAGTCCCCACGGCGACAGGCTTAATTTAACTGTGTTATGGCACCAGGTCATTCACCCTGCGCACATAACTGCCGTTTCCTCCTTTCTCAGAATGCATTCCATTCACCACTGTGGACATTCACCGTACTATTGACGTGCCACCCCCACCCTCACGCCGGTCCACCACGGGGGGTGTGTGACAGGCACCAAGACGCAATGGCAGCCACGATTCCTGGAGATCTCATGACTGGAAACAGGGATGAAGAGATTTTGGGAAGCATCTGCAGGAGTGATGAGCTGTTACTACTGAGTAGTATTATTCAGCAACACACACACACAGTGTGCCCTGTTTGGGCCTGTGTGTGACTGACACAGCAGAAATGCTCATCAGCATGTGTGTGTGTGTGTGTGTGTGTGTGTGTGTGTGTGTGTGTAGGGGGGCGGAGGGGAAAGATTAGGCCACATAAGGGTATTTGATGCAAAAACAGCCTATCTTATCCTGAACTGTGTCAGTGACAAAAGAAGGATACATTTGATATTTTTTTAGAGTGTGGATGGATGCCTGACACGCCAGCTGAAATGGCCCCTCGCAGGGCACAGGGAAAGGTTTTTCGCATCGCAAAGAAATCCATCCATCAGAGGTTACTATGGCAACACAATAAAAATGCAATTCTTCCTGGCATCTGTCGCTTGCTGACAAACATTCTGCAAATCTGATGAGAGCTCAGGACCTCACAAATAGCACACTCGCTTCAGAAACTATTGTTATTATTTTTAAAAAGCCCTTCTTAGGGGGCATAAAGTGGAATGTTAAGTCAAGCCCACAAACATCTCACTACTTTCAAACAAATTGCCATTCAAACTGAGTAAAAGACACCAGAAACTATTAAGAAAAGAAAACAAACACACACACAAATAGACCAAAGAGTCCAATGCATTCCCCTCTGGTTGAATTCTGCTTTATCAACCATGGCTGTGTTTTTTAGTTGTTTTTTTTCCACAAACAGGCAACACTGGTATATAAAAAAAAACGAGCGAAGCTCTGGTCCACAGTCGTCCACATCTCCTTCCAGACTATGGTGCTTCGCAGGCACCACCCAACATCATGCGGGGGGATTCTAAACAGACATACACAAACACGTACTGGCACACACACGCAAGCATCCAGAGACAGGGACATCAGGTAGGTAGGCAGTGTGACTCCTTTCACAGGAGGTTAAAAGAAGGTATTCTTGGTTGACTAACGAAATCTACGAAGCTCACCTGCCCGCATAAAATGTGTCACTCTAAGGTTGTGTCCTGACACAAAAAAAGCCTCTTTTTCTTAACCCTTCCAAATAAAATTCTTCCCTCAAGAAGGGCTGGGATTTTTTTTCCAAATCCACATGCATGAAATCCTCCTTGGCTTTCCCTAGATATTTGGTCTAAGCCGTTTTAGACTGGCAGCTATCAGCTTTACAATTTGTTGGTCCACTTGTGCTTAATCTAAGACTTAACAAAAAAGACCTTAAATATAGTAAAGGTTTGTGTGTGGGACACAGAATGACACAGTGCCCTATGCACTAAGCACCTGTGTTCTTCTGATGAAAATATCCCTGGTCCATTTTCAGACTTGCACAGTGCATAGTGCACAGTGGCCTGGACAATTGCTTCAAACGGCCACAAACCTTCCCTAAATCAGCCACGGGGTCTGTTCTCGAGTCCAGACAGACTGTGCGGCGGAATGCTGGAGGCAAGATTAAAACTCCTATAAGGGGAAACGTACAGTATGGACACTATAAAAATAGCGGATAAAAATATAGACATATCGCACTGGGTGGGTCCCTGGTTGCTGACTGAGGCTGGCTAGGTTGAGGAGACACGGGGAACAGGGCCATATGAGGACACTTTGAGACGGACGTCAGGGGGTAAGGGGGGAGTCTAATGGTACTACATGCTGCATCTCAACTCTCCATGAATTGCACATTTTTGCTTCTAAAAGCAGATTCTCAATAGTAAAATAAAAAAAGAAATAAAAAAAACACCTAAAGAAGTACCGTTTGTAATATTAGAGAGAAAAACATGTCTAGTATATTTTTTAAATGAAATATAGTTATGCTTTGTATACACGTATATCTCCATAGGATTTGATTAGGCCTAAACTCTTTTTTTTCTATTTGAAGATGCTTCTTTCTCATCCTTTATAAAACTCAATATGTAACATTATATGAATAAGAATATCCCTCTATGTTCACTGAGACTCAGAGCCTGGGCAATACAAAGGGCAGTTCATTATGGCAGTTATTACTGTTATGTACTGTATCCATCTGCAATGTTTGTGTGCATCTCCTGGGCTGTGCTTATTGAATTAGTCACAACAGCAGCCCAGATTACACAGCACAAAGACAGTGAATGAGTTGTTCATTATATTATGTGTTAAGTGTGTGTACGTGTGTATGTGTTCTAAAGCCTGTGTGTCTGTTGTTGACTGTGTGAGGATGTAGATGTATTAGTAATTATGTGTGTGTGTGTGTGCGCACATTTTATGACATTAGTGCATTATCGGAGGGCAGTGTTAGTGTGCAGTGTCCACAGCTCTGTGCTTACAGAGCTTGCCAGACTACAGGAAACAGGAGCTGTGACTCTCTTTTCTCCTCCCCTCTCCTCTCCGGCCTTTTAGCTGCCCCGGCCCTCTTCGGCTGAGCGCTGATCGGACTTGAGCTTGACGAACTCCTTGGCCACGTCGTCGTTGTTGCGCTGGGAGAGGATGCGCAGCACGGTCAGTCCCGTCTCGTCCATGCTGACGCGCTTGCCCAGCGGGAGCCAGCAGGCCACGCTGCCCCGCGTCGCCACGTCCTTCAGCTGCAGCACAGACATGCCCACTGTGCGGTCCTCGCGGGCAAAGCAGTAATCCTTCACGCAGAAGTGCAGCTCGTAGCACTCGGGGCCCGACTCACTGCTCAGGGTGCTGCAGAGAGACAGGGGAGATGGAGGGATGAATGAAAAACACACAGCACTGGGCATGAGCACTCACTCATAAGGAGCGCTAATAAGGAGGGAAGCCCTGACATACTGGTTAGTGCTTCAGGATCAAAGGATTGCCAGTTCAATCCCCAACCAGTAGACCACGGATGAAGTGCACTTGGGCAAGGGATTTAACCCCTAAATGCACCCTGGCAACCCACTGCGCTGGGGTTAGTGTGTGTATTTCACCTACTGTGTGCTGAGGGTGTTTCACAAATTCTTGGTTTAAGTTAAATATGCAGAAACCAAATTTCCTTTATGGGATCAAAAGAGTATACAATGGCAAACTAATTCTACAATAGTATTTCATTGAGAGAATGTAAAAGTTCTATATTTTAAATATATAATAAAATACAATATTGTAACATTAGCCATATTGAAAAGCATGCACAGAAACATAGGTAGGAATATCTGACTCACAAAGTGAAAGTTTCATTATATTTCGGAGCCCAGCTGTTGTTCTTGGACTTGGTGGCATACTTCCTCTTCTTGTCACTGAGGAGAGGACCAATGATGTAGACCTCAACAAAAGGCCGGAAGATTCCTGACGTCTGCCACCGCAGATCATTGGCAGCCACAACTAAAAGACAACAAAGCAAACAAATGAGCCTATTAAGCCATATGCCCTAAACCTTTGATTACATTTTATTATTTAATAGTAACAGTCGTACTAATTTAATATTTGACTATATTAATGAGGAAGTAATGTTCTCTTACAGGAATATAGGTAAGATTTTCAGAAAGGAGCTAGACAATCTAGAAACTCTAGGTTACTCTAATAATAAACGACTTGTATGAAGCAGATACTTTCCTTCAGTAGTAGGAGCATACATATTTTAACACCAGACCTACTCTAGCCTTGTGCTTGGAGTGTGTCTTTTAACATCTTAGCCTGAGGCACCGTGGAAACAACGTGATTTAGACTTACTTTTAACAGTGACTTTATGCTCTCCAGTGCTGGGATGGGTGAAGACCTCGACAGCGACAGAGACCTCTCCCACAGCGTCCTCCACCCCGGAGCCTGGGGGTCACAGATAAAGCAGCAGAACAGGTGAGCTATGCTACACCTAGCAGCAAATGCAATGGGGACATGCTAACCCAGCGGGATACTTGGCTTCAAGCTGTCGGCTCTACCATTAAAGACCTCGGCATGAGTCAAAAGATATGCGGCTAGGGAGGATAATGCTCGAGGTAAGGAGCACGTCTTGAGGCCGAGTGTCCTCTGAGTGACGTAAATGACCCGCGCGGAGGTCAAGTACGGCTGCAGTCATGAGTTTAATGTGTGAGAGTCTATTTTCTGGGCTGTTGGAATCCAGAAAATATGTGAGTCATACACATAAGAAATCATAATTTATTAATGAAAACCAAAAAAATAAAAATAAAAACAGCATATCATATGAAAAGTATGCACTCATGCTCCTTGGGAAGTACTGCAGAGGTCAATGAGGTTGAGGTAGAAGATATTAGGACGTCGTTTTTAGACATTGCACCTGTCCGCGGCATGCAGGTCAGTCGAGCTGCCATAGCAATGGGAGATGTTCTGTTAGTGTCTCTGTTTGGGAGCTGGAGGAAGGGCACTAGGACACTGGGGCGAGGGAATGGTTTAAACACGAGACCATGGCAATAGACAAGCTCTTCCATTACTATTTGCTCCTCCATCTATCTGAACAGGTGCCATCATGCTGTCTTGCATCCCGTCATACACACACATTCTGTTGAACCCTGCATCCGGAGCAAGCATGGGAATGGAACAGGCGGTCCAGCCCAGCTCCACAATCAGAGAGGATTCTAACCACCACAACAGGCATCCTGAGTAAGGGTCTTCCACACTCCCACACATTGCACTGGGAGTACAGGTCTGATTATACAGTGCAGAGTATAGCATTAGCATGCATTACATGGGACGGTTGCCTTGCAAGGTGTGTGTGTGTGCGTGTGTGTTTGTGTGTGTGTGTGTGTGTGTGTTTGTGTGTGACCCTCATGACAGGATGCCGTGTTTCAGTCTGGGCTCCATGCTGCTGGTTCTGGGTGGCACAGGAGGAGGCATGCAAACCTTCTAAAGGGCCTCACACACACACGTTCTCACCCTTTTTCCCCTCTCTCTCCCTCACACACACACACACACACACACACACACACACAGACACTGGGACTCCGTCTGTCACCACTGTCCTGCCTAGCCTGGGAGACACATGACTCATACACACACGCAGCACTCCTCTTATTTTATCTCTCACACACACATCTACAAGTTCTTCCATACACAGTCACATATTAAACCATGGAAACTCTCTGAAATACACACACACACACACACACACACACACACAGTGATTCACAAACTTGAATAAGTCGTCCTTTGATATCTCTGAGCTGTCAGAGATACCGGGGTGCTCATGATTAAGTGGATTTATAGCTGTGCGGTTTTAACTTATAGCTGGTGTCACAGGCTAGATGATGCAGCGCATTTTCTCGCTGGCACACAAGAGGGGATCTGAGCAGACGTGTGTGTGTGTGTGTGTGTGTGTGTGTGTGTCAGCAGAACAGCGTTTGGGCGGCTGGCTGGCTATTCTCACAAGCCCACCACCAAGAGGACTGCTGTCAGGGTGGAGGAGGAGACAGACCCAGCTACAGCTCGAATTATTCAGGGAGGTTCTGTGTGTGTGTGTGTGTGTGTGTGTGTGTGTTTATGTGAAAGAGAGAAAGAGAGTGAGAGAGGAGGAGAAAGAGCTGTTGAGCGAGGAAAATTAAGTAGTTAATGCTACTAAGTCTTCCTAACCAGCCATCTTTACACTAACCAGTCATCTTTGACACAAATATGTGTCAGTGGAATCAGCAAATCGCTGTCATGGTAACATGGCATTCCATTACTAAGTGACAGGTTACAAAAAGATACCTGTGCTGTGTATGGCATTTTTGGTTTAAATAATATTCTGTGTGAAATATATGAAACTTCTCACATGCACACACTGCCTCTAGAGCAGGAGAGGAAGTGAAAGAGAGCAAGATAGAGGGAGAGAGAAAGGGAGAGAGAAGTAGAAAGAGAGGGTTTGTTTGCTGAGGGTTGATCTGACATGACAGACCCTGCTCCACCTGACCTAGGGGGGCTCAGCTAACTGTATATGTGTGTGTGTGTGTGTGTGTGTGTGCATGAATGTGTGTGTGTTTTTCTTCTTTGTGTGTGTGATTTTGGTTGTATTCCTGTGTGTGTGAGTGTGTGTGTGTGTGTGTGTGTGTGTGTGTGTGTGTTTGTGTCCTGAGCTTCTGTCAGGTCTGGTAAGTCCTGCACCGCTGGAGGTGAGTAGCCCTGGGGCAGGAGTTAGAAGGGCGGATGGACAGACTGACTGACTGACCAGTGAGCATCCTCTCGGCGCAGGGTGGGGGCAATTTCCATCTTAAGCCTAAGCCAAACCGCATTGCACACGCCTGTACCTCAGACACACACACACACACACACACACACACACACACACACACATTTTGCACAATTTGCAAGACCTTGAGAATCACAAAGAGCACAGCCATGCTTGCAGTGGAACAGGAAATCGCAGCACATCCGTTACTTTCTTTACATGTTTCCTTACGTGTCGTTCCAACACAGCCCATTTCTTAACAAGAAACGTTTTCAATTGTTTGGCCTCTCCATACTCCATGCTGGGACACTCCATCCTCTCTTCACCAAAGCCTCCCACCCTTTAAGTAAGCTCATGCTTTGAAGCATACTCAATGCCCTCCATTCATACATACACACATCCAGTAAGTACTCTCTCACACATGCAGGTCTGGTGAGGGGTGAGGGTTGGTAAGGGGCATGTTATGCTCCTTAGAGTTAGGACTGGGGGGTGGGGGGTGGGGGGGGTAATATGCAATGTGTTGGGCATGCTATTGGACTATTCCGGAATGCTTATGTGGATGAGTCTGGAAGAGGAAGAGGTGGAAGTTGGGACCAGGCCTGAGATCTGTGGGTTGGACTTGTTGGGGCCTGTTAGTGGGGAGTGTCGACGTACCCTTCTCGGGGTAAACATCCTCGCTAGGGGTGAACCTCACCCCCTTCCCTCCGTGGACTTGTGGAAGGTGAGGGGAGGTGGAAAAGGAGGGAAAAATAGAAAGAGAGAGAGAGAGAAAGAAAGAAAGGAGAGAGGGAATTTCATAAAGTACACAAACATACGACAAAGACTCACTGACCAAGAAGTAAAGTTAGAAAGATAAGAAGAGAGAAAGAGAGAAAGTGTGTGAGAGAGAGAAAGTGAGACAGAGAGACAGATAAACAGTGCAAGAAAGACAAAGTTCACAATACTACACAAAATGTTGCTTATGATTGCTGTAACTTTTTTGATCTGTAATGAATGGCAAAACATACCCTCTAGGTCTTAACACAACCTGTGTGACCTTTAACTGACACACATACACACACACACACACACACACACACACACACTCTGTCATTCTTATTCTCTCTCTCTCTCTCTCTCTCTCTCTCTCTCTCTCTCTCACTCACACACACACGCATACACACACACACAAACACAGAGACTGATTACTTCTGATCTTGTTGCTCTGAAGTGTGGTTAAGTATGTCAGACAAAAGAAGCGGTGACATTTATAGTAATTACATTGCCAATGATCATTCATTTAATGGATTTTTCTGCCAGAGGCACTCTGTCTCACTGCTGTGCCAGCTACAGCAGCATGGGAGCTGCCTACTGAACAGAGAGAGAAAGAGGGAGGAAGAGAAAGAAAGTGGAAGAAAGAATAAAAAAGGAGGGAGCGAGAGAGTGTAGAGAGAAAGGGAGAGAATGAAGAATGGGGAAGAAAGAAAGAGAACAAAAAGGAAGAGAGAAAGAGATACAGAGAGAATGAGACTGAAAGAAAGAGAAAGAGGGAGATGGGGCTGTAACTGTGAGTGTGTATGGGTGGATTCTTATATACATGTATAGAACTGCTATCTATAGTAAGATGTGTTCACATGTGTGTGTGGCACACAAACAAATTCTGTGTGCCATGTGTAAATCGCCTGCCATTTCCATATTTGATATTTGGTGCACGGTGCTGTGAAGTGCCATGGGACAACACTGCTGTAAAAGGTGCTGGATGAATACAATTGAATTGAGTACCAACAGCAACAACAGGCTGGAACAGATAAGGCCCACCTTGTGTGTTCTGTGACTGCACGAAGGTCCTGATGAGTTTGTCTGTGGCCTGTGTGTAGAGGGACAGGGCGTAGTGCAGCGACTGCAGGTCAGGACTCTTCTCCAGGAAGGTCTTCTTCAGACCCACCCCTCCAGCATGGAAGTATTGCTAAGGGAGAGAGAAGAATCCCGTTTACACAGCCTGCTTTGACAGACTGGCTGCCCTCAACAGGGCCGTAATTACCAGCCACACTGTTTATCACACGCATACAATAATGTACACAATATCTCAAACTGTACACAGTGTCAATTTTTGAAATTTCCTTTTGGAAGATGAATAAGTTTGATCTATCTATTCAAATAGGTGTTCGATTTCACACAATCAGAGAGTAAGGTACAAAAACATATCTTACCACTCTTTCAAAAATAATGACACCAATGTTGTGGATATTGAAAAGTATTACAAGAGCAGTGTACAGCTGTACAGATTTACAACTCCATCAGTAAAACTTTTACTGCAATTTTCACTATGAAAAATAAACACTCTAATAAGGATGCTAAGAACGTACCTTGATGGTGTCCAAGGCGAGCTCAATGACTGCACATTGCTTAGGGGTCAGAGCCTTTGCCTCCTCACGCACC
Source organism: Limnothrissa miodon (assembly GCA_017657215.1). Taxonomy (NCBI): domain Eukaryota; kingdom Metazoa; phylum Chordata; class Actinopteri; order Clupeiformes; family Clupeidae; genus Limnothrissa; species Limnothrissa miodon. Next base: position 443,324 of record JAGFZM010001940.1, read on the forward strand.
ATGTGCTCCTGGTTGCACACACGCACACACACACACACACACACACACACACACACAAAGGCAGAGATCAGCTTCCCAGACACAGTTGGACAAAGATTATATTATAGCTATATTGCTATCTCTCAGGTCAAAGGGGTGCTTGTTAAGGGCTGTGTTCTGTGCTTAAGCTGCGCTCTGGGCCACGTGTGACTATGGCTGAATGGAGAAGCGTGTTCTCATTAAGAGAGTGTGTGAAAGGAGAGGCGCTGCCGGTACCTTTAGTTTGGAGAGCTGGCCCAGCTCCTTGGCTGCATTGAAGATGAGTTGGGTGCCCTGAGGGAGGGGGAGCGAGATGAGAGGAGCGAAAGAGAGATAGAGGCAGAGAAGGAGAGAGAGAGAAAGAAGCGAGAGAAAGTCAAAAAGAGGAAGTGATTTTAGTTGGTGTGTAGAGAGAGGCAGATGGGATTACAGAAACACAGAGGACAACAGCTAATTCCCAAACACACACACACACACACACACACACACACACACAAGCACACACACACACATTCAGACACACATAAACACAAGTTAGACAAACAAAAACAGTCTCATTTGAAATGCCAGCTTCTTTTCATCAACAGCAGCCATCCTATTATCTCTCTCTCTCTCTCTCTGTCACACACAGACACACACACACACACACACACACACACACAAAGACACACACACACAAGTAAACAAACAAGAAACAAGAAACAGTAGTCAACAGGAGTAATGCAGAACAGCATACCACAGAAGAGAAGACAAGAGAAGACAGACAACATTGGACAGGTCAATTGAACAGTTAGGCCCTCGGCCCTCCCAACCACACTAATGGTGATATATCATGTATCTGGGAGTGTATGATACTGCCATCTTTGAATATATCACTTTGTGATACAGGCTTGGGAACCTTCGCATGGCAACCGATCACTGCTGAGAGGATCCCTTACTAATAAGCTTATATTAGTAAACAGTCGTTAATACCGTTTGAGATGACACTGACGGGGAAACGTCTGAAACTGGTCTGGGTATACCATCATGGACGCTGATAAATGCCCATAGATTGCAGCCAGTCGACAGGGGCAACATGCAGCGCTTCTACCTTGGGGTGTATGTGTGAGAGGGATGCCTAAACCCTACGGTGTACTATTGTTTGGTCAACATGTGTGTATGTGCCTGAGCGTGTTTGGTGTTTGCGTACATGTGTGTGTGTTTGTGTGGTTTAGGGCAAACAGGAGGCAAGCTGCTGCATCTCCTGATGGGGGTTGGGGTGGTGGAGTCCAAGCACGACAGTGCTAGCAGAGCACTATTTGTTTACAAAAAGAGAATGAAAACAAAGGTGAGAAACAGATGCTTCCACCTATTTGTTTCCCCGGGAAAGAAGGGAGGAGGGGACCTGACTCACACAGAGGGTGGGGTGGGGGGTGGGAGGAACATATGACGGAGAGAGATAGATAGATAAAGAACGAAGCGGAAGAGGAGGAAGAGAGAGAAGAAAGACGACAGGACACACTGAGCGTTTTCAAGTGTTTGAAATCTTACATCGGTGTGACAAGCCTGCTTCATTTTGCCCTGTGAAGAGATGACAGGTGTTAATGTTTCAGGGGGGTGGTCCTGCCAAAGACTGCCATTGGCTGGCTCCTCGCCTTATTGGCACCTGCCTCACAGTGCTAATCCTTCCAAGCCAACCAAACATGCTGATTGCTATAAATACACAAATGCATGTCTCCCATCTGAACCCTCATGCTGAATGTGTTAGGGGAGCATTCGTTGATCGTGATTCAGTTTGTATTGATACGTGTTTTGAAATCTCTGTGGCATCAGGGGCTGTGCGATAAGATAAAGGAATTTAGAAGATGGAGACAATATTAAAATGTAAACACGGGAAGAGTTGGAGAATTTGTGCCGTGTGTTCAAATGTGCTCAATTTTGAATTTTCAATAATGCTTATTAATACTCAATCAAATCAAAGCCTCATTGTGGTGTCTGCTGCACAGATTGCGGAACATTTTTTGTGTAAACTTTGTGTAAACTGTGCTAGGGTTTCAGGGGTAAAAATTGTTTTCAGCAGATGGATAAAAAAGTAGCACATAACTAAACAGTCAGAGTGCGTTTTAAAAAAGTAATTAGTAAATAAATTAAAATACAGCTTTTAAAAAATGCATGATATTACTATAACATGAGTACCTGTGTTTACCAAATGAGTAGTCACAAACATTCTAAAGTGTCCATCATACAAACTGACCCCACACATATTTGGCCACTGACCAGACAAACATGAGACCTTTACCATCACCAGTTTGAAACAAGAAGGAAAATGAACACATCCCACTAAACCAGGACAGATTGACAGGGAAGACCTGCATACACGCACTGGTGGGGAGGGGGGGGGGGGGGGG
>JAGFZM010001940.1:452604-465886 GCA_017657215.1 Limnothrissa miodon
ACACACACACACACCACACGATGAGTCTTTTTCTCTGAGCTGATTAGCATGGAAGGAAGTCTTTACCAGGAAGGAACGTAACCCACTAACAACACCCTGATTTGACATCAAAGCAGGAAGATGTGTGCTAAGCACTTCAGGGCCCAGAGAAGTAATACGATCTAGCAAATGAATGTTAAAAATATTCCCACCCTCCCTGAGGCCACATGCTTAATTCAAAAGGAGTCGCACCGCAAGCGACCGAGCCTCCACAACGCCTGCTGCGCTAATGAGTCAAAAACAGGTCTGATGGACGACCGTGGTGAAGAACCTCTGGCTGAGAGAGCTGACCAGTCCCCAGAGACGGAATAAACTTTAGAATTCGTAAGTGCTTCTACCTGTGTACCGTCTACCTGTGTGCTGTAAAGACGGTGCTAATTAAAATGAACAGCTTTGTCCAATGATTACATAACCACTGCTATGTGGTGGGGGGCAGTTCAGATAACACCAGCCACCCCCATGGTATGGTGGCTGGGATAGGGTCACGCTGCTACTGCTGCTGATGCTGCTCACCGGGTCGGTCTGATACTCGCGGCTGTACAGCTCGTGGCAGTTGTTGAAGATGTACTCATAGGTGGAGTTGAGGCAGGCCTTTACACAGTCCTTCACCACCTGACTGGCCCTGGGGGGGCTCTGGAGTTCCTGGACCTGGGGAGAAACATGGCAAAGTGCTGGGGTTAATGCTCTACATTTGCACAATGTGTCAGCAGAAGATCTGTTTTCTGTTTCAATCATCAGTGATCTACTTCTACACACTTATGAAATATGAAAGTATGCGTGTGTAAAAGACTATAAGAAAAAGTGAAAAAGAAGTATAGCACGAAGATACTGACAGAGAGAGAGAGAGAGAATAAAGTGGCGCTACCTTCATTCGAAAGAAAGTGATGCTGGTGAGCAGATCTACAGTGGACTTCAGATCCTGAAGTCTCTCAGGGCTGCTGGCAGGGAAGTTATTCTGTGGAAAACACACACACAGAACACACACACAGTGTTTTTACTAATCTACTGCATGGGCCCAGCACAGAAAACTACTACAACAGAGATGTGAGGAAGGACTGGGCACTGTAATATTACCCGATACATGGACAGGTCAATTCTCAGTGAGTTGTGCAACTGATCCAAGAGCTTCACAAATCGTTCTTTCTGTAGACAAAAATACATAATAGTGAAAAAACATTAAAGCTATACGATTTATTTAAGCCATTGCATCTCAATTCTATTGTTCTCTTAAGTGGCAAATAGTTTTGAAACACTCCTTTCAGAAGTTTCTAGATTGCTAATGCTGTGAAGTTTGAGAATATGGGGCACCACAGATGGCTTGAAATGTCTCATCACACAAGACAGACCCAAAATCAGCAAAATGCATTTGACACAAATTTGCTTAATTCGAATCAAAACACACATTATGTCTTTGTTTGCCTGTGAACATGACGCCAGATTTACCCTTCACCCTTATGGCGACCCTAACAGCCTTTCCTATGTACAGTGGCTGTGCACAGACTCCCCATCCCACTTCCCTCCCCTCAAGTGAGTCCCCATGCTCTGATGCTGATGGGTCACAGCTGGCCTGAGGCCCATGGACCCAAGCCCAGGCTACCCACCCCGAAATTGGAGGCAGCAAAGCGGTCAGAGGCCGAGACGTTGTTGGTGGCCTGCGTGGTGTGGGCATAGTAGGCATTGATGTTGGCCAGTAGGGTGCTCATGACTGCCGGTACGCCAGGGCACATATACTTGGATGAAAGGCAGGCAAAGTGTCTGTGGTGCAAAAAAAACATATATACATGTTAGCGTTTCACGTGTTGGTGACTTACATGAAAGTGATTACCGGAAGCACTTGCAGCCATGCAGACAGCACGTTTATTAAACAAGGTCACAAGGTTTGCATGCCTTCTCCAGTGATATGATAACTAGGTCAAATTAGCACGGTCTACATTTCATACACTATACTGTGTGTGTGATGCTGTTTACGCGTGAGATGAGAAATTATGGAAGTAGGGCTCATGTTGAGCAGTCGGCCTAATGTATGAAATCTGATAACAGCAGGGAGTTTCTCAGTAATAGCGAAGGAGGATAAGATGTGTTTGGTGTGTGTGTTTGTTTGTGTATGTGTGTGTGTGTGTGTGTGCTATCAATGCAAGATAAATTGCCCGATGTATAGGAATAAAAAACTAATCCAACTATCTCCAAATCTCCAGTGGCCTGTGTGTGTGTGTATGTGTGTGTGTTTGTGTGTACAGTATGTAGTATAGAGACTCACGTCATGGCCTGATAGATGGACTCGACGCCGTATCGCATAGCAAACTCATCCACAATCTCCTGCGGCGTCTCCTCATAGTAAACCTTCCAGGCATCATCCCCTTTGGCATCTGGGATCTTCACCACCCCGCTGTTCTGGAGGTCTGTCACGTAGTGGAAGAGATTCTGCACAAGAGCAGAGGTACAGTAAAGACGGGTGAGGAGAGGGCAGAGAGGAGAGGAGAGGAGAAGAGAGGGAAGGAAAGGAAGAGAGAGGAGAGGGGAGGGGAGGAAAGGAAGGAAGATGGGAGGACAGTTTTTGTTCAGCTGGAAAATGGACATTAGGCATACCAGTAGATCAGAGAGGGAAGGCCCAAAGACAAAAACAAACATTCCCCTGACACACACACACAGACATTATATCCCTCTTGCACAAACACTGATAAAAGCTCCCACATCCCCCCTTCAGTTATACAGGCCTACACAGAAGAAAGCACTTAAACAAAAAAAAGTGCTTCTCACACACACACACACACACACACACACACACACACAAAAACAAAAGCACACACAGACACACTCTCTCTTTCTCTCTTTCTCACACACACACACACACACACACACACACACACACTCTGCTGCTGACCTCATGCAGGCACGTGTATTGCACATGATAGGGAGCCACAGTCTCCTCTCCTTTGATCTCCACGCTGATGTGCATGCGGATGGCTCCCGACACGGCAGACTTGTCCGTACGCTTGTCTGCACACAGAATGATCAGAGAGAGACTGCTTCAGCTGTGCGTGCGCACAGACACAGACACACACACACACACACACACACACACTACTGAGCCAGCTCTGGCAACTCTTGAATGAGTACTACTGATTCATGATTTGACCACAACCTCACACACACAGTCTCTCTTTCTCTCTCTCTCTCTCTCTCTCTCTCTCTCTCTCACACACACACACACACACACACACACATACCCATTCAAACAAAAGGTCTTCAATCAGTACCACACATTCCACTCAATCAGTTTCACTCAAGCACAGAGCCTTCAATGATAGTGGCATTAGTCCAGCATGAACACTCACCAAGGTTGTACCAGACGTCCATCTCTCCGCTCAGGGTTCGCACCTCAATGATGGTCTGGCCCAAGAAGTCGTCAGACTCCCTCTTAAACTTCTGCTTCACCCGGGACTTGATGTCGTCGTCCTCGTCCCAGACTCGCACCTTGATGCGATCTGAAGAGTTGTGGCACTCGCTGGAGGCACAAACAGTATTGAATGGAAGCTAATTCAGATCAGTTTATGACCATCGCTCTGTTCATCAAACTCATATTGTAAGGCAATTATAAATGATTTAATAAAGATCCTTGCAATTGGGAAATATCACGCCTTTACTGTTTTAACTACACACACACAGATAGTTGGCCAAAATACAGTAGCCTTTGGAGACAAAATTATTTAGTTACTTGGTTAATTAAAGTAATTTAGTTACTTGGTTAGTAATTTACTGTGCATAACATCTGTAATTGACTCTAGTGTGGTTCCCACTCTGTTCCCTCCTCAGACAATAGTAATATTTATACAAAATAAATATACATATAAATCTGTAATGGAGTCCTTACAAGTTGAAATTCTCCTCCCAAACAGGATTGAGGTTGCCATAGATGGTCTTTGTTCTCTTCTTGGTCTTGCCAACCTGCACCGTCACGTAGGGGTCACTGGAACCTGTCTTATCTTTAGCCTGAAGGCCCTGAGCACAAAGCACTATGAGGAGAAAGAAAGAACGGAAAGAAGGAGAGTGTGAGCGAGAGGGAGAGAAAGAGAGAGAAAAATACAGGTACTATCAAAAAAGCACATATAACTGAGTTATACATTTGCAACCTTAAGTCCTGAGAAAAACACTTGAAAAAAGAGTGAGAAGGACAGAAGTGGCAATCAGTCAAGCTGCAAACCCTACATATCGCACATCCAATCAATGTACATTCATAGCCTCAAGACACATGTGTACATTAAATGTCTTAACACAGAAGGACAAGTGGGAGAGAGCAGCGCCATGGAGACATGTCAACGTCACCTGTAATGCTGATCTTAGCCGACCATTTGGACGTGCCGTCGAGGACGCTCTGCTTGATCTGCTTCATATGGGTCACGTGGGTGGACTTGGGCACGCCAAACACGTCTTGGATCAGCTCGAAGATCTCCGGCTTGTTCCGCTCACGGATCTTCATGCGGTCTTTCAGAACCATGATGATGTTCTGTGTCCGGTCCTCTGCACCATGCTTGGAGCTTTTCTCTGCAGCTCCTGCACATTGTTGTGGGTTTCAGAGAGAGTGAGACAAATAGAGAGAAAGAAAGAAAAAAAGGATAAATGGTATGGAGGAAGCAATATAATGGGGGTATATGAATTGAATTGAATTAAATGACTTGGAAGCCCAGTGGAAACATCAAGAAATAAGAAAAGATTCTTTAGCACACCAGTTCAACTGAAGAGTGAATGCCTACAACAAAGGAGCAAATTTAGAAGCCCAATTGATATGATTTATATACTGTTCTTGTAGATTAATATAAGGATCATGTATGTCCCCAAATACCATTCCCATAACATTTTTTGTGGGAATACATTTGAAGAAATGGAGGAGAAAAGACCTCCCGCTCTGGACCAGGAGGTTGGCTAGGCGAGGTCAGACAAGGGCCTTACGCTGCAGGCAGTCGGCATTGAGCAGGTCCTGGCACTTCTCGTGGCACTTGACTCCGCACTCTGTGCAGCGCATGCCCTGCCGGGCGATGCCCCACAGCAGGCCCTCGCACTCGTAGCAGTAGGTGGGCGTGGTGGCCGTCCACACCTCGAAGTTGTGCGGCGTGGTGCATGAGATGGGGTAGATCAGAGCCTGCAGGGTCTTCTTGTACACGTGACTCTTCTGCAGGAGTCAGACAAGGGGGGCCGGATGTCAGGTCAGGCAAGGGTGTGTGTGTGTGAGTGTGTGTGTGTGAGAGAGTGAGAAAGAATGTGTATTCATATGAGTATGTGGTGTGTGATTAGCGCTAGTAAGAATAATAACGATAACTCACAAGTTCCTCATTGTTCAGTGTGCTGGAGGCCATGGCTGATGTTATACCAGCCTTGCGTGAGTTCTGAACCAGCGACTAAACCAGAGGAAAAAAAAAACATGAAGTTGGAGCGGACAGCATGTTTTATTTTGTTAGAAAAATGGCAGCATAGGCTTTATATGTATGCCCTGACAACTATGGCAACTGCAGCAAAGGCACAGCTCTAAGAAAGATGTATTTGTGTATAAAATATGCATGAGAATATATTTCGCGAGTAGCTTGTGTTTGTCAGGGGAAGCCAGAATATGCGCTGTATTACAACCCGAATGTGTTCCAATACTCACCATAGCCTTTGCGGTCACAAAGAGAACCAAGCATGAGGAAGATGACAGAGAAAAATATGTTAGACTGCAGGTTTATGCTCACAGAAGTATTTTTTCAGGGGAAAATAAACGTCAATTAACTTTACTCTTATTTTCATATTTACTGTAATGTAGGATATGTACGGTGTAAACTTGTAGACGTTTGTGTTTATGTTTGTGCCACATGATGGCATTATGTGTGTCTAGTACAGTTTGGTCACTAGGGAAAATGTCCTCAGATTAGTCTAAATGACAACATTATAAGACACTGATGTTGTGCAGGGATGAGAGGAAATGCTCAAGGACTTTTATAGAGATGTTTTTCCAAGAAACAGCCACAGCCTGGGGGAAGAAGCCAGAGTAAGATAGCAACGGGAGGGGCTCAGAGATTGAGGAGATAGTGAACAAGAAGTGAAGGGTGTGTGAGTGTGAGTGTTTGCGTGTGCATACGTGAGCATCTTTGTGTGTGTGTGTGTGTGTGTGTGTGTGTGTGTGTGTGGGTGGGTGGGTAGTTGTATCCTGCAAACCTTTTGTCTTGCAAGATGAATTGTGTTTGGCACTTTTTTAAATTCAGATCCAGTCAGCATATTACCAAGGTGAGTCAGACGGGAGTGAGGAGCGCACAACGGCACTAAGCTGGATTAACCCGAAGAAAGCAGCAAAGTGTTTAAAGCAGTAGGCATGGCAATTTCTCATCTCCTCTCCCCCTCAATATTCTGACAGCTAACATCCACATAGGGGATTGGAGAAGGGTAGAGATGGAGGGTTAGAATGCTCTTTCTGTGTATATGCATTCAGTTCAGTGTATATATAACACTGTTTATGTGTACACACAGACCCCCTGCCAGATGGATTCAGTTTGGGTCGGAGTCGTGTGGGCTCTGAGGAGACTGGCGAGAGCAAGGTTAAGAGAAGCTGAGGCGCTATCACCAGGCAGAAATGCGGCCATCTGCCTGCCGCATTCTCTGCACGCTGGTGCGGCTGCATCTCCTGAAGCAGCAGCTCGCCACCGCAAACTCATTACTGCGTTGCCCATGCTTGCCAAAATGAATTTTCCTCCAACAGATGTGAATTTATGTTTCCTTCCTCAGCTACTGAGAAGGAAATTATGAAGTGTGTGTATGTGTGTGTGTTAATGAGCCTGTATGTTTAGGGGTGTGTGTGTGTGTGTGTTTGTTTTTGTATCTGTGGGGGCAACTTTACTCTTTTTCCATAGCCTACAGTATTAATCAACCGGTGGCTGCCTCAGATTCATCTGAAAATAGGCGTGTAACCGGTGTGTCTGTACAGTAGAAACGCAATAATATAAAATACACAGATGCTGCAATTGATCCTGTGCTAATCACATGATTCATCCATGTGTTCCATGCCGGGGAGCTGGGGGGAACAACTTTATGAGTCTAATTTTCCATTATTACTAATGTTAGCAGCACCAGTATCAATATATGTTGTCAAATATTGTTGCTGTCTATGTTAACTGCCATGTAGCTTATGTATAATGCAAAGGTAAACTATTATTTTACTGAAGGCAGTAGCCTGCAAAGAACCCAACCCTCCACAGAGACAGAAAAAGGTAGGAGGCTGTATTGCAAATGTATGTGGAAGTTAGGGGGCTGTAATGTGAACGTAGTGTGTTCATGTTGGGTGGGACGTAGTTTGTGTTTTGGGCACATGGTGCGTGTGTGTGTGTGTGTGTGTGTGTGTGTGTGAGGATCTGAGGTCATGTGTATGTAGTGTGTGTGTTGGGGAGGCTGTAAGTATTTCAGGGAGAAAGATAGGAAAGCAGCATGAGTGGGAGAGGAAGGGGGAACAAAAAGAGAGGTTGACTGGATTGATGTGCCCTTGGACGGGAGCGAGGTCTTTCTTGCGACAGCTTGTCTGCTCCCTTGCCTCTATCTCTCTCCCTTTCTCCTCCCCCATCTCTCCCTCGCTCCCTCTATTCACTTTCTCTCCGCCTGGGCGCCAGTCACTAAGGCTCTGAGTCACTCGCTATGGCAACCACTTATTTCAGCACGCCCCGAACCCCAGGACCCCCGAGGTGGGAGGAGGGGTCGGGAAACAGTGGGGTGGAGGGGTGCAGGGGTTCACGACGGCACAGAGGCAGTGATGGATGACCCACTTTGCTGGCCTTGGCCCGGCATGTGACACATCGCAACACCATGTTTACCAAAGTGGAAGCTGAGCTTTCTAGTTTAGAGAGTAAGGAACAGGCCAGTGAAGCCTTGTCTCTTTCAGACCCTTGGCCTACTTTCTTCATAGTTGTCGTTTATGCTATTGATTTGTGTGTTCCAACAGTGGGAGCTGTGTGCTGTTTGACAACATCAATAACTTGGAACACTCAATACCCATGGGGGTCTATGTTCACTTGCCTGGGCACAAAACTGTCTGTGTGCAAAAAAAAAAAAAAAAAAAAAAGATTTTTCTGATTCGATACTGAGAAAAAAAACCATCCAGCTACAGTACGCTAAACCTGACTAACTGCAAGGCCTCTGAGGAAATCAATAAGCAAAACCTGAGAAGTCTGGAGCAGGAACGGATAGGGGGTGGGGGGGGCGGCTAGACGAGTCAATCCTGATGATCACAGAAATTCAGTACAAAGCCAGATACACACACACTTTAGAAAGCTAAAGGAGAGCTGGAAGGAATGCAGAGGAGGGATCAATATCATGAGTGTGTCTGTGTGTGGGGAGACGTCTCTCAGGGTGAGGAACTGAGCTGCTCTCAAACAATCAGACTTAGCTCGGCAAGAGGAAATTTAACTGCTGCAGCCTCCCTCCTCCCAGCGCCAGTAATAAACTGAGGAGAGGCAGCAAGCACAGACAAGTACATAAATGTAGCCAGTGTAGGGCTGTCACCAATTTTGGGATAACAGTGCTAAATCAAGCACCTGAGAATGGAAGCAGAATTCCACTGTGAGTGATACACACACCTTGTATTTTACTAGTAGGGGGGAACTAAATACTCAACTCCCTGTACACAAACTGTGTGTGAAAAGGGTATGTATGGAGTCTGAAGTGTGTAATGGGAGCTAGACTCACCAGATCTCGGACAAGGGGGATGGCTTTCCTCTTCCGAAGGTCTGGCATGCTGTCTATGCTGTACAAAGCGCCACCAAGCCTAAAAAAAAGGTATTTGAAGGTATCTTCAAATAAAATCTGAATTTTTGTAAGCTACAGCTAATTTGTGTAGTGTGGATATATGGGGTTTGAAAATCTTTCAATGCCACAGCAACACAATGAGTCATTATATTACTTTATACTGACTGGGCAGAATTACTGCTGTGCCAAAAACCCATTTGTCCCATTTGATTAATCACATTCATTCCAAGATCACTTACCCGGCCTGTATACATAAAGACTGGATTCCAGTTGTTTCTCCTCGGGCCTATGGGTGGGGGTGGGGGTGGTGGGCAACAGAGGAAGAGTAGCAGAAGATTTGTCAGAGAGGGTAGAAAAACGAGTGCAAAGCTCACACACACACACACACACACACACACACACACACACTAGACATTTGGCACCAGAAAGCTAGACGGCTGTGTGTGTAACATCCGCCAGCCTCGCTACTTCCTTTGAGCGTTAGATCAGATGAGCCATTAGATCAGATGAGACTGCAGGAGTGCACGTCAGAGCAAGGCCTCAGCACCGTTTGCTGGTTCCTTCTGTTTGACGTCAGAGACAGCGATCAGCATCTCGGCCCACGTAATGAAAATGGATTTGTAAGTGATCTTAACGCTATTATCGGCCCCCTGATTCCATCTTATGCGTCTACGGATTGTTAGACCTCTCTAACTGGGAGAGACACGTCGCACACATGCACCCACACCCACAAACTCTGACACATCACTCTGATGAGACACTGGACTTAAGAGTACATCTAGCTGCACTCACACACACACATACACACACACCTGCACACACCCCACCCACCTTTCTGAGGGTTCCGGCAGTGGCCAGTCATGGGGCAACATGCCGGCTGCCGCCATAAGAATGACAAACAACTAAAGAGAAAAGAACATGAGGTGGAGGACACACAAAAAGAAAGAAAATTTAATGTAAAAAAAAAATCAACTTAAACAAACAAAAAATTACGTACAACTCACACGAACACCAGCAACAACAGCCCACACAATGCTGACACATTGGATCAACATTACAACAAAACAACAGAAAGAGGGTAACTGAAGGTAATGACACAAAATGGCAAAAATGGACAACAAAAACATGACGACGTGAAAAGACTACAACTGGTCTACAACTGAAGGAGAGAAGGAACCCTCAGCTAAACACGTGGCCCTAGAAGAATGACTCAAGTTAATGAGAGGTTGTGGGTGGCAGACTGCAGTCAACAGACAGCAGGCAGCAGAGACTGCAGCTGTTGCCGACAAGACCTAGGAGCAGAGGGAGATCAGTAGTCACCTGCTGAAGCTGTAGGCGGACCTTACTGAAGAGCCGTAGCCAGTTCTCTTTGGGGGTGCGCTTGGGCATGGGGGGCAGTGGCTCCACTGGTGCACTATAGAGGACAGCACACAATCACATGGAGCATTAGACATAGGGCTGGACAATTAATCGCATTTGCAATATAATCGCAATTTTGAAATTTGCAACTTCAAAATCGCAGAGGTGCGCAGTATTTTTGTTTTGTAACAGCACAGACTTAATACATAGACTTGTGTGTTAGCTACACTCTGCACTATGTTAAACAAGGATTGGGGTTCAATGCAATAAGATATTCTCTTGAATAAAAATATGTTCATTAATGAGAATAGTTCATTTTCTATTTTTAATTAGACCTTGTGTACAAATATGCATAATAATGGGACATATTTGGTGCTTGTGACTTTTATTGTGATAAATCGAAATACAATCGCAATCGCAATATTGGTTGAGAAAAATTGCAATTTTGATTTTTGGCCAAATCGCACAGCCCTAATTAGACCCATAGAATAGTTTGCTTACAGCACACAGTAGACAGGTGATTGGGTTACTACAAGTGTTACTTGTCTGGTAAGTAGATGGTAAGTAGCTTATTTGTTTGGTCAGTGGTTTGAAAGTAGTTCAATCTTTGAAGTTCTTATCTGGATAATGAAAAATCTAAGGTGATTGATAAAACTGAAAAAATGAACTTATGTCATGATTTAAACTTCACACCTGCAATTCTATTATCTGTCTGTATTTCTAACCGAGCTGGTTGATGAAGTTCTAAAGGACCTTTGCTTCTGCTGCACCTCTATGCTACAACTCTAGTGTGAAATAGAACACATTAGGCTCTTGACTCCATAGATAAATATATAGCAAGAGGTGAGGATATGTAGAGAGGTAAGGAAGTGTTAACCTGTCAGCCAGGGCTTCAGTAGTTTCGGGTGGGGCAGTGGTCTCCTCAGGCAGGAGAGTAGGGGGGATCTCACTGGAGGGCAGGGGCTCATCCATGGCAAGGAGCTCGTCCATGGGTGTAGGCCTGGCGGCTGGCTCCGAGGGGAGGCTTGATGCAGGGGCGAAAGGCTGGGCCTCTGCCTCGGGCGGCTGAAGGGAGGCAGACATGGAGGAGGCAGGCGCTTTGGCAAAGGAGCCCTGGTATGGCTCCAATGGGGGTGTCTGGCTCTGGCTGACGGGGGACTGGAAGGGGGGCTGCTGGGCCTGCGGTGGCTGGTCATGGAGGAGTGAGGCCTGCTTCTCCAGCGGGGGTCTGGCCGAGGGGGCCAAGGAGTCAGCCGGGGTCAGCGTGGGAACAGCGCTGGTCGGGGTGGGCGTGTAGGGCGGCTCCTGGTCCTCGCTAAGCGCGCCATCCAACGGGTACATCTCCTCTTCCTCCTCGTAGGGCATTTCCTCCTCATCCTCGTAGCGGTAGTCATCCTCACCCTGCTCGTCGTAGCGATAGTCACCCCCATCGGGCTCTTCCTCGTCGTACAGCGCCCCCTCTTCACCGCCGTCCTTCACGTAGCTGCCTTCATCGCTGTACGCCTCGTCTCGCTGCACCCCTTCCTCCTCCTCCTCCCAGCCCGCCGACTCCTTGCCGTAGCTGACAGACGAGTGGCACGAGTGGTACGAGTCATTCTCATCGTAGAACTCGGAACCACGGAAGCTCTCGCCGTCCTCGGGCCCAAACTCCTCGCTCAGCTGGGAGCTGCCTCGACTAAGCTCCCCCGAAGAGGCGTAGCGGCTGCTGCCGGTGGGGCTGTTTGGGGGGAGGGGGGGTATTGGGGTGGGTTGGTGAGGGATATTGTGAGTTACTTAGCCATTATACGTACACACAGACATACAAAGTCCTAGAACAGGTACAGTTAAGGTGACACTGGAATAGAAGCCACAGAAGCAGGACCAAAAAGCAGGAGAGATAAAACACCACCACCAAGTACCATCACCACCACCACCACCACTACGGCCGAAAGGAACAGCAGATGGAGTCACAACAACAACAACCACCAACAGCTTGCAGCAAGAGAGAAAAAAAGGTGGGGAGAAGGCAAAGCTGAGAGGAGATTTATAAAGACACTCAGGCTGGATTTGTCATTCTCAAGAACCACTGCAATTTGCACAGGTAGATTTGTAAGTCGTTTGTACAGAAAAATATGCTGAACATTGTCGAATTCTTTGGCAAGGAGAAAAAAAACAACTCTCAACCCTTAATGAGGCACTTGTGAATTTGTGTGTGCATTCCACTGAGTGTACGATGTGCATCTCAATGTAAGCGTGTCTGTGAGTGAGTGTGTGTGTTAAAAGGTGAATGCTTTCGGAAGGTGCTTTACAAATTGACACAGAAGTGCATAACGATAAGGTGAGACATAAGCACCTCAGGCATAACAAATCCATCCAGGTAAAGGAAGACAAAGGAGCCAGAAAGAAAAGGCAAAGAAATCAAAGGCTGCTCTCACAGGGGTGACGGGGGAGAGAAGAGGCAGAGGCGAGATCAGACGGCAATAAAAAAGGGACATTTATCCCCGCTGATGAATGAGGTGATTAGGCAGGAGGAAAGGGAACGGAAGAAAGAACCGATTTAGAAAACGCCGCCACACACACAAATGGACGCACGTGCCTGCACCCGCGCGAACATTCAATTGCACTCCAACACACAAACATTTTCTCTCTTTCTCTTTCTTTCTTTCTCTCTCTCTCTCTCTCTCTCTCTCTCTCTCTCACACACACACACACACACACACACACAAACACATACAAATCAAACACAGAGACCAGGCACCATAACAAACAACGAGGGAAAACACACATACACACACCACACAAATTTCCATGGTAGTGGAACAGTACATCAAGTTCAATAATGCATGAGGTAGTGGAGACAACTAAAAGTTAAACAGCTCAATGAACTGTGAGCCAGACAGACACTGGATTGAATACAGACAGCAGAAAGAATGCCACCTGAGCAGAATTCTAGACACACACACACACACACTCAGACACACACACAAATGCACCCTCCAGATGCATAATGCATGTGGGCAAACTGCAAATGCACACACACACTGCAAATGCAGATCACAGTGTTACCCTCCATATGCAAAAATACCCTCATACTCACTCACTAGTATTGACTCATTCAATAAATGGACTGCATGGACTGCATTTATAT
>JAGFZM010001940.1:466286-492835 GCA_017657215.1 Limnothrissa miodon
CCCTGAGGGTCAGAGAGTGAGTTTATGTATGTGTGGTGTGTGTGTGTCTGGGGGGGGGGCGGGGGTGTCAAACACTAATAAAGTGTGTGCTTCTCTGCTCTCTGCCAGGGTGCAATTATCCCGGCTTAGATGAGGCACACTGAGGCCCACTCCTGCCGGCTCAGGCATGGGGACAAGGGGGTTTGTGTGAACTGCTGACGGACTGACACACTGACTGCATAATTACAGTAACATGGTCTTGGATGTGGAGCCACGCAGAGCAGCGCTCAAGCTGCTGAGCCACAAAACGGCACTAGGCGACATCCAAGTTGCCACTGATGGATGCCCACGCCATGACACAGCGATTTGTCAAACGCACACAAAAAAAGCAAAAAAGCAACAATCTCAAGGGTTTTCAGAACAACTCTTCAACACAAATAATTCCACCACAAAACGTCCACCACAATAACAAACGATCTAGACCATCTTCTACAACAATGCGTGTTCTTCATCTTAATTCATGGCCAGGTACCTCAGCAGATACAACATATATGCACAACGTACGCAAGATAGCATTGTAGATAGTATACGGTATATATGGACAATATATACACACATGTACACCAGAAGGGTCGTGCACATGCAAACACACACAGCGAGGACCACAGGACACGCCCACCGAACGACATCACAGCGAGACGCAACCACAGGCTGGAGCAGGAGGAAGGGAGAGGGGGCTTGAGGGAGGTAAGGAGGGGGTGGGGGTGGGGGTTGGGGTTGGGGTTGGGAGAAGGTGCAGAGACCCACCTATCAGAGAGGGAGTGCCTACTGTCTAGAGAGTACTGGCGGCTGGTCGGCCGGCTCGAGCCAGAAGCCGAGTCCAGATCGCTGCGGCCGTTGGTGGCGGAGTCTAAACTATCATAGCGTCTGGGCAGAAGGGAGGGGGATGGGGTGGGGGTTAGGGGGGGGGGGCAGGAAGAGGAGGAGTGTGAGTAACAGACGCCACAGCCAAGCCACACAGTCTGGTGTGGTGTGGTGCGGCGCTGTGTGGAGTGGTGGTGGAGGATGGGCGCAC
Organism: Limnothrissa miodon; assembly: GCA_017657215.1. Classification (NCBI taxonomy): domain Eukaryota; kingdom Metazoa; phylum Chordata; class Actinopteri; order Clupeiformes; family Clupeidae; genus Limnothrissa; species Limnothrissa miodon. The sequence goes on from JAGFZM010001940.1 coordinate 467,341, forward strand.
CACCCCACACCTCCATCTTCATGGGAGTAGTGAGCAAACCCTTTGCATAAAGACTTGCTAGGCACAGCTGCCTGGTATGGTGCTGACGGATTAACCTACACACCTGGAGAGGCTGAAGCACTAATCTGTTTGTCTAACTCTCTCTTTCTCTTTTGTTTTCTCATCACTCTAAGTCATTTTGCTTGCCTAATTTCAATAGGCATCTCTATTATGTCTTTCTCTTCCTCTTTCCTTTCTCTGTCTTTCCTTGTCTCTGCCACTCACAGCCTGTCCATCTTTCCCTGGAAAACTAAATCTCATATCTGTCTGTGTGGTCCCCCTTTTACTTTTATCTCTCTTTGACTCTATGTCTTACCTAGTGTTTACATACATCTACGTCTAAAGGCTTCTCTTTTTATCACTCAATATCTCTCTTAATCTCTATATACTGTACATAGGGTTTTAAATCCATCTGTGTAGGAGCTCATCTCTCCCTCTCACCTCTCCATCCCTCGATCACTTATGGTAAGTTACACTCTAAAGAAGCGCCAAGTCTTTATGCGGCTATGCATCCTCAGCACACAAATGTAGAAGTCTATCTGTGAACTGTGAACCTCACGGGCATTGGGTGGTCACATTAGTCTACATATAAGGGAAGATATCAAATAGAAGGGAAGGAATGGGTGTTTCAAAACAAGTCATGTTCGCTCCAACATGACTTTGAGTGACACCTGTAACTCTCCACACCGGGCTTGTATACAACGGCTCCAGCAGACTTGTATACAGGATTGGGGGGAGGTCTCTGAGAAAGTTTGACAAGGCTTTTAGTAAATGCACAGTGGAAACAATCATGAAACCAACCAAACACATACCAGTCAAAGTGTTGTGAGTGTTGTATGGTATAAATACACAGAGGTGTGTGTCATTGTCAAAGAGCACTTGTTACTGTTACACTGATGCAGTGAGCAAAGAGAAGACTACAGCCTATAACCTGGCAAACATGTATGTCATAAACTGAATACAGGACAGGATGGGAGAGTGGGGTGGGGGTGGTCTTACCTCATAGCTCTCTGATTGTCGTAGTCAAAGTCCTGCATGTCGTTGTAGCGTGAGCCGTGGTAGGGGGGCCGGATTGGGTACTGGTGCATGGAGGCGTTGGGCTGGGACGTGGTGTAGTAGGGTGGCGGGATGCTGTTGCTCGTCTCGCTGCGGTAGTCGCTGTCTCTGTCGTCCACTGCGCTGTCTGGGTCATCGTCTGCAGAGTGGATGGGGGGAGATGGAACATGGTAAAAAAAAAGGCTAAGCTCAGACCAAAGTCCCTGGTTCTGTGTCAAGGTCTCTAGTGTTGTCATATTTAATTTGGAGAACTTTTCACGGCGCTTTACATCAAACTCAGACGGTGAGGCGTGGCAAGCCGTATGTCAGTGATAACCGTGCCACCACTCAACGAGCACAAGAGACAGATCAGGGACATGTCTGTCTGTTTTATGTGCTGGACAAGCATGGCAGCTACTCACTCTGTTGGTCCCCCCAGAGGCTCCAATTGCCTGCAATGACAAAGAGGTGGCAGTCAGACAAAGTAGGCCATGGGGTAAGATATATGCATTCAGCCTCAGCAGCAAGCATTCAGTCCACACATGATGGAATGAGCTACGATAAATAACGGCACGCAAAATGACCCCAGATATGCCTTGTCAGTAAATCTTGTGTCATGTGTCTGAGACTGGGTGTTGGGGGGCAGATATGTGTGTGTGTGTGTGTGTGTGTGTGTGTGTGTGTGTGTGTGTGTGTGTGTGTGACCTTCTGAATAAGTATGAAGTATTGAAGTATGAAGTGATTAGTGCATTGGCTACTTTGCTTAGGACGGTTGTAAGTTTTGCCTGGCAGGCCTGGAAACTGCCCACTGCCGATGCGGTCTCCGGATCTACCACTGTGCCAAGGCACGTGGCCGGCCCCATCTACCCCACCCATAAATACTGTACGGCTGGAGCGCTCACAGCGGGAGCTGCTCTGACCCACTGAGGTAATTATGATCGCCTCTCATTTTTACTTTCTTTCCCATCACCTCACTACCTACTCCCTGAGGGTGAAATGAAAGTTTTAAAGGTGGAGGAGAGAAAGTCGGAACTACTCACAGCATTGAGTGGATGGCACTGGCAGTGGTCTCTCGTGCGTCTCTTTGTAAGGGTACTGCAAGACCCCGACCCCACCCCAGACACACACACACACACACAGGAACACATTAGATCAGGAACACATTTGAATACTGCAAATAATGCATAAGAGAAAAGGGTTCTCGCAACATCATTTTTCATGTGCGAGTTTGCAAAGAGAAAATGGCTTCTTCCAATTACAGACACGAGTTTTGCCTTCTGGCAGAGTGGTGAAGTTTAAACACAAGGAAGTAGGTGTAGTAAAGCAATGGGCAAGGGAAGGCAAGGAAAGATGACTTACATCTTGGTCCCTCATGGCATTGAGCTGCTCCAGTTTTTTGGCCCAGTAGCGAGCCTCCTCCTCTGGAATGTCTGAGACAGGAGATGACACACACACACACACACAGGTACAGAGGAACACACACCTCAGGGTAATTTTGTTTGTTTGTTTATTTCTCAATGAAATTAACATTTACCCCTAATTTAAATTTTACATTCATAATCCTCCATATATTCTATACTAGCACCGCAACTATTCTTATCATAATTCTAACTATAAGTTATTGGTTTAACATACATACATGCTTTTCACCCAAGTATAGATGGTATAGACTTAATGGGTCCATAATAAAAAAGAAAGGTTGGGAACAGAGGAGGTAAAAGTTGATTAAAAAAAAGGCATGACGCTTTAGTTAGGTTGGGTACCTTTACAGATTCCACTGACTCGTGTCGCTGTTTAGGCTTTAGTTAACGAATTAGCTGTGTAATAAATCACTGCAGTCTCACCTAGTGGCAGTTCGAAGCGCGTGTCAAGGAGAACGCGGTGGAATGTGGGGTCTTTGGTGCCGCAGATCTCATTTTCTGCCATGATCACTTGGGAGTCCAAGGTCAGCCACTGCCCCGGGCCCTCCTGATGGACATGCAGGGACAAAAACAAAGAGAGTGGGATTGAGGATTCAGAACGCATCATCACAAGAGCATCACAAGAGAACACACACACCCACACACACACACACACACACACAAATAAACACACGCACACACGCACACACACACACACACACACACACAAACAGTGACACTAGCTGGTCAGATTGGCTGATCGGGGCCTATGTGAGTGCACCAGTTGGAAGGCTGCGGTCAAAGGAGCCATCTGTACCTCATTGGACTGGCGAATACTGCGTAGGGGAATCCACAGGGTGCCCACCATGGTGTCCCAGATCAGACCCTTGTTCCATACTTCCACAGTCAGCCCTAAGTCCAGCCGGTTGATCTCACTGAGGAACACAGGTTGAGCAAAAAAATATAAAGAATATAGCCTCAAGAAAAAGCACACAAATTACTCCACAAAAGTACATATTTAGACAGAAAAAGATAAAGAACACTTTCATTTGGATATGCCATCTGTCATATCCCACACATTAGGGACAGTCTAATGTATTGGTCCAAAATATCCCAGTGCCCAGGGTAAGGTTACTCGGTCAGTAACAGAATGCGAGTACATGTGCGACTGGGTGACATGACATCTGTAGAGATTCGACACCCAAATATAAAAAGCACATAAAAAGCAAAATAGGGGCCAGTCAATAATATCTGGATATAGTGCACCTTGAATAACACACTGTAGGCCAATGTCTGCAGACATAAGGTCTAGACCAGCCTCTGCGGAGGCAATGTTTACAATAGGCACACACAGAGACATATGATAACTGTTACTTAATACCAAGTACAGTTATAGTGCAGAACTCGAGGAGCTCATTTTCAGCCGTATTGGCAAGACAGATGGTTTAAGAATGAAGGCCCTTTGCCGGAGACAAAGAACAATTTCTATAATTATTTCATGTATACATTTATTATAATAATATCCACGTCAAAAACTACAACGACAACCTTTCAGACATTTAGTGAATCTGAGTGATAAGGTATCAAAAACCATGAAAATTTAGACATTGTTTCTGACGTCTGAAGTGAGGAGAGACTGTCCTACTCATTGGTCAGTGTGGAACTATTTTTCTTGGTGTGATCAGCCTTTAGAGCATGCTCACAGTGGAGCTCTGTTGGTATGTCCAAGGAGTATGACTTCAAAACATCACTGGTCATCAACATGTGTTGGTTCATAATAGATAGTGTGGGTGAGAGATAGAGAGATAGAAAGAGAGAGAGAGAGAAACCATGTGTGCACGTGAGTGTATATGAGGGAGTGAGAGAGCCATTTGGGAGAGGCCTGACACACATCCCCTCCAGGGCAGCTCAAAGGCTGGGCCAACCCCAATGACTGTGCATTTCCTCTCCACTGATAAATACCCCTCTGGGTGACACAGCAGTGGGGAGGGGAGGCAGAGGGGCCATGTGTCAGGAGCAGGAAAAGAGGGGGTAGGAGAAAGAGGAGGAGAAGGAGGAGGAGGAGTAGGAGGAGAAGGAGGAAGACTCACAACATGAAGTCCTGTTCCCAGCATGGCTGGCTGCCACGAACAGCAATGGTGGTGCTCTTGACATTTTGCACCTTCAGGCTCACGTAGGTGTTGAATTTTTCTGTGGAATCAAGAAAACAAGTGGTGAGGAGGAGGAGGAGGGAGAGTTCAGGAGAGGTCAGCAATGAGCACATTCATGAGCAACAGGACATGCTTATATTAGACTTATTTGTCTGGAAGAGATTCTACGCTGTATCTTACCTTGAGGTCCATCAAGCTTGGCTTTCTTCACTGAAACACAGGGAGAGAGAACTATTAGACATGGCAGGGGAATTTAGGAGAATTGTGAAATCAGGCTACATTGATTCAATTCATTTCAAGGGCTAGCTACAGTACAATCAAAAAGAGATTGACAACATTTGATGGTATGTTGAGTCTGCCTATGGTATACTCAACAGTCTTCTGGGACTGCAGCTAGAGACAGCTATTCATCAAGTGTTGTGCTGATGCACTAGCCTGCCCCTCATCATGTTTCTCTATTATAAATCTAATGCCTTATTTCCAGCGAGTTACATGAACCTACTCCACTCACAACAACATCCTGTAGAAAAAGTCACAAGCAGTCAGCAAGGATATTCCTGCAGAGTTCATGAAGCAAAACAGATTGAATAGACAAATAGACATTTAAAGCTTAAACAACACGTAAGTAGATGGCTTAGGCTTCCTTGGTGTTTGAAGCTGAAGCTTCCAGATATTTGCAGAAAGATAAAAAAGTAAAAAAAACATAGCTTTAGCTACAGAGGCCTCCTATGTTAGCTTTTGCCAAATAATTGCAATCATATATGGCTACAGGCTCCCTCTGCCAGTTTCTTTTACAAAGGAATCAAGGGGCTGAGAAAGGATCACTGTTATTCATGAACAAGCAAACTCCGGAGGTTGGTGGCTATGGTGTCTGTTACTTCTGTGAATGTCTGTCGTCTCTCTTTGCTATGGTGACTTTTTAAAGTCTATCTGACGTTGCCAGGGCCATTCATAATTCATGAACACAGGGGTTCAGTCGAAAGCGTGCAGCATCCCCCTGTTAAGGGCCCATTAAAATTCAATGCCCCTGCCTTAATCCCTACCAACGCCGCCTCTGGCTCCAATACAAGCAGCTGTGGTTGGAAGTGCAAGCAACAATGTTTTCATGTACTATTATGAAGCCTACAAAAACACACACACCTCTCTCTCTTTCTCTCTCTCTCTCTCTCTCTCTCTCTCTCTCTCTCTCAGACACACACACACACACTTTTCATGCTCACTGCGAAAATAAACAATCCATAAATGTTTGTTAACACAGTCTGTTGAAAGGGTCTGGATACTTAATGGCCTGGTCCATTAGTCTTCAGGCTCTTATGCCACTGGATTGATATGTACAACATAATCTATTACAATGATTACAGTGAACACATGGGGTGTGAGTCTCTCTGATGCTCCAGAGTGGCAGATGAAGAGTTTGAGCATCTGAGAGCAGACTAGAGATGGGAGAGGCCGATTTGCCGAACGCTCTCACACCACTGTCATTCCCCAAGGCCGTTCCAGATTAGCATGGCTTTCGCCAAAAAAAACAACAACAACAATCAGCAAAGGTCCTTATCATTCACAGGGATTCACTCCCTCCAACACACCACAGATCTGACACACCCACGGCAGAGACCAGCCGAGATGAGGTATACCAGGAGCCTAACCCTTCTATCCCCCCAGATCCCCCTTCCCCCACCACCTGATCAGCCCACTGCCCCTGTTCGTGTCCCATGATGCCTCAATCATTCTTTTTCCACCTAGGAAACCCCCAACACAGTCACTGTTCCACTTCGCCTCGCTTCTATCCTCACCACCTTTTGTCTCTTTCAGACACCACCTTTTTTGTCTCTCTTCCTCAAACCGCCTTTTCCTCCCTCTACCTCCCTGTTTCTCTCTCTCCTCTTGCTACTTGCCACTATCCTTGCCCATGTCTGTTTGTATTCTTCCTCCGTTTCTTTCACTACCTCTGCTCGCTCCTACCAAAATTCCCTCACACATCCTCCTTTCTCACTCTCTCTCACTCTTTCTCTCCCGCCTTCTCTATTCAGCTCTCTCATCCTTCTCTCCTCCACACATTCCTCTTCCTGCCATGTGGCTCTTTTTCTCTCCATCATTTTCTCTTTCTCACCACTACCCCTACCCTTCTCTGCTTGGATTCTCTTCCTCTCTCTCTCTCTCTCTCTCTCTCTCTCCTCCCTCCCCACGCTCCTCCTGCCATGTGGCTAGTGTGCACGTGTGCTGGCTTTCTATCTCTTTCCCTCCCGCTCCATTAATCTGACTGTGCAGCCGAGCGAAGGCAGAGCGCACTGCATTCCCCCCCACGCTAAAAATAACCACTTCACTGTGACAGAAGAGTCTAGGGGGAAGACGGAAAGGGGGGGGGGGGGGGGGGGTGTGCTCTATTTGTGTGTGTGTGTGTGTGTGTGCAGGGAAAGGGAGGGGAGAGGTTGTGTGTATGCATGGTGTGTGTACTGTATGAAAATGGAAAGAAAGAGGCATTCTGCATAATTAACTGAGTGTATGTGAGGAAAGCATTAAGGGCTCTGCACACTCTGTATAACAGAAAGGGGGTCAATGTGTGGATCTTAGGAGAAGGTCAGCATACATTCACATGTAGCCGTGATTGATTTGTATTTAATCGTGTGCAAGTCTGTCGTGCAGGAATATTGTGTGTTTGATTGTGTGTGTGTCCAGATCTGTGGGTGCAGCAGTTGTATTTTGTGTATATATAGAGGGGTAGCCTATAGAGTGTGTTCAGAGTGTGTTCAGCTGTCATCAGTCAGTATGTTAAAAGTGTTCCTGATGACAACTCATTATAAAATGTGTGAGTAAAAAGTTACAGCACAAACCTTCTAGTGAGATATTAGTCAGCAAATTAATTAGCTTTAGGGTCAGTGTGTGCACTGTATTGGTAAACTGGCAGAGGCACAGGGTATTGTTCACTGGCTTGGTTTTAATAAAAATCTCCCACGTACTTTCACATTGCGTTTCAAAGCAGCCACAGATCAAAACGGGGAACCACAGTCATAGAAACACTCTCTCCTTTCCAAAGTACTTCCAGTCATTAGGCCGACACCACAGTGGATGGAAAACACAGGATGAAAAACACCAATATTTGTGTGTTGTGGGATAATAAATCAAAATGTTCTGACCCAATAAAACTGAAATCCATCCAGTACAGCTGGGAAATATGGGAGTATGATTAATGTCACTTAATTTAGCAAGCTCAATAAGTTATAACAGAAACTCAATAAAACACCACTTGCATAATTCACCAACACAAAACAAACAAAACATCCATTTAAAGAAGGCAGAACATTTTCAATTATTCAGCAGGAAAAAGGCTTCAGGAAACTGTATTGCACAACATATGTAAATTAATGTAATGCAAGAATTGGTATCATTGTATCTGATGGACCACAAATCTCACAGCCTGCAAGCAAAACATCATTATAAAATCACAGAAGGTGCCACTATATCTTTTGTTTTTGACTAGTGTTATTGAATTGACTAGAAAGAGAACAACTCAAAGCCACAGCTTCATTTTTCAGTTTTCAAAAAAATAACTTCTGATCGAATATCCTAAATTTCATTTCCCTAAATATAATATTATACTGTAATCCATTAGCCTAAATATTTTAGCAAGGGAAGAACCAAAAGTACAGTCAAGTATCTCTTCAAGCAGGTACTATGTGTCTGTTCCCCCAAAAAATGAAAATTGAATTCACAACATACAAGTTAGATAATACATAGTTAGAAAAATGAAACTGATCCCTTTTATTAAAAATGCGGAAAATCTGAGAATCCTGTACCAACTACAGTATGAAAGACAATTACGTTTCATGATGCACACTGAAGTACTGACAACACCATAAAGTTGTGTAATAAGCAGATTTTAAAAAAGCACTGCGGTATGAAATCTACTCAAAATGTCTGTGTTAGAAGGTTTAACAAAAAAATGAAATGGAATGCTTGATTGATTGTTTCTTTCCTCCTGACTGTTTGGGTGTGTGCCTCAAAATGTTGACATTGCACAAGATGCAATTATTGATGCTAGTGTTGCTTAAAAGCTACCTGTGGTGAGGTGCATCTCCGAAATCTATAGCGTCTATAAATCCTGAAATATTATACATTTACAGTGACAGCCTGGAATTAAGATGAGCCGCAATGGTCTCTGTGCACACAGCTGTTACTCCTACTTCTGTAATATTATCTAACCAGCAGCCAACATGCAACACTGGCTGGCACAAGCATACAATTACAGGTCTGTGGCTCAGCAGAGAGCATGGCCAACTGTCTGGACATATCCTGTCCTGTAATGTGGCATACAGTCCACGCAAAGCAACAGCCCCTTACATCTGTGCAGGCAATGCTATATGCGCGCCTGCAGGAGCCATCTCTGACTTGACACACACCCACACACCCACTGTCACTGTTTTGGGTGCCAAGCAGTGAGAAAGGGAAAAAGCACATTCCTGCCTATTTAATTACAGCATGACAGCAGACACGATGCCATCAGGCGTGGGGTAAATGTGTGTGGGTGTGCCGAGATGTGTGGTGAAGGTTCATGGTATCGAAAGCCTGATCCAGAAAACTTTTTTGTCAATCAGTCATCAAAGCAAAATACCTCCCTCTCTCTCTCTCTCTCTCTCTCTCTCTCTCTCTTTCTGTTGATAAAATGGAATAGCATAAAATTATCTAATGTGTCAAACTTGAAATGATAAAATGAGAGAATGTGCAATTAGGAGGCATATTAGAATCACACTCCCCATGATACCGCATTTGTATGTGGGGAATCACCTAATACTATCTCAAAGAAAATCCTTATCAGAAAAATACACTAGCCTACATTTAATACACTTAACTTAATGAAGTATGCAGTTAGAAGACTATCCAGTAAACCCAGTGCAAATAGCCTGCATATTATTCAAACACATATTTGATATTCAACAAATGACAGCAGAGACTGATATTTTCACTCTAATTATTACTTTTAAAACTCTACAGGAAAAAAAATCAAAACAGCAGGCTAACTCTCTATGCGTGAATAGACCTATTTATGTTCCTACAAGCAGTTCTCTTTGGAGACGACGCTAGAGAGCTGAAATGCACCCACCCCTCAACTGTCAAAGCTATGCTTACCCTCAAGACCTGAATGTTGGCTAGAGAGTGGCATCTTTGCTTGCCATGCATGAACCAGAATGTGATGCATACAAGTTAGCGTGATATGTGATGCATACAAGTTAGCGTCGAGACCTTATTTTTGACTGCTTGTATTTTAACACATTAGGCTAATAGCCGTCACAGCCATTACAGCATTGTCACACAATTGTCATTTAAATTATAAATAAGGAAATTCGTATGAAATTTTAGAAGCTAAAACAGACTGAAAAATAAAAATGTAGCCTAACAGGCATCTTTGAAACAAGCGGAGACAACATAGTAGTAAAATTGCAAATTGAAAACCCCACAAGCAGTCACACACACACCCTCTTCCAGTAGTAAAAGCATATGGTTCACTTACCGCCAACACACAGCAGTGACATCTCTTTCAATGAAAACGAATTCAGAAGGTTGTCCACTACCGGCAAACCGATGTCTGAACTATAGGATATTTAGATATTTATTATCAGAGCAATATTGCCTTCTAAAGATTTACCGTGGAGCAGTTGGGGGTTGCTGCTGAATGTGCTGTTCTTGACTAAACTACGCGATAAAAAAAAACACAAAACGATACATATATTAATGCTTCTGTATTAGGCAGTGTCTTTTTCTTGCTCTTCACTCTACCTAGCTCTAATATTCTGACAAACATTTAATGATTAGCTCTCTTTTCAGCTCGCCGCGACCCCAACCACAGCCATCTTGTTCAGCACCGCCGTGAGGACAGTTACAAACGTGACGTCACATTAAAGATGAACAGCGGGGCTTTGCTTGAAACAGCTGATTCCGGAGCGAGCCTCTCCCTGCGTGGCCTTTAAACCTGTTTGGCTACCCACCTGTAGAATCAAAAAAATTGAATCTATTTCTTGGGGATAAAGAACAGCATAAAAACTGAATAAAAGGGGGCGCGCATCTTATAAACGTTCAAATGACTAAAGCCTGTAGTCTGCACAGATCTTTGAACATAGCTGTTCAGGATGCGTTGGGCCTGCTTTAAATCAGTAAAGATGTATTTTATTAGTCCAATATAATATTCATAGTATAGATTGAAACAACACATAACCTTACCTTAGGGTAACATTTTGATAATTTGAATGACATTTGATCTTTTAACTACAGGACAGGTCACAGCCATGTGAAATAAGTCTTCATTAGATTCATTTGACATAATATGCTTTTTAAGCATTTGGTCTTAATCAAGGACTTCACTACACAGCTTTATTAGTATGGCATAAGGAAGACAAAAGACAAATCAGACACAGAAAGATCTTCTCACATTCATTTGAGCTCCACTACTACCCTCTAGTGGGGAACGAGTTTTCTGTTGTCATGCAAAACAACGGAATGTTTTAGAAATATCAGTCAGAGAAAGGAAACACAAATATGTATTTGACTGGAGGTGGGATTGTATATGTTTAGCTTATGACAAAATAGACTGTCTCTTGCAAATGCAAACGGTATATGGGGCAAAACATTTGTACAAAAAAGCCTATTCTATGCATGCTCATTCTAAACCTATTCTATGCTTATGTTTTCACCAAAACATGCAGGTGTAAACCTAAGTTTGATCAATAGAACAGTTAGGCTTAAAGAGTAAACATCAGAAAGACTATACATTTTAGTTTGAGTCTAGCCTCAATCCCTCAATTTTTACTAACATCAAACCTCATATGTGCCAAATAGGAAGGTCCTATTTCAAAGGGCAGAAAATGTCAAAGTACATTGACCAGGTACAAGTCTTTTCTCATTGTTATATTAGCTTAGATTTTTTTATTAGGTAAGATTTTGCCTAGCCTGCTTTACGTTTTCTGATACTGACCACCCACAGCCAGATTTTTCCTTTAACTAATATCATATAAAATGTTACAAATGTACAATTAATGAAAAAGAAACTTGGGAGGATTTTTTTTATTGAAAACAAAAACTTAATTTTGCATATACACAACAAATAATCAGCAGTATGACATAATTTGTTTACAAGAATTTGAGTCATTATTACATTTTAGTGGAGACAATAAAGACAGGATGCAAAAAAACAAAAAAAATGTATGAACCTCTAAGAACTTTGCTATAGAGATCAGATCATGTTGAATCAAATCACATTTTATCTGGAGATCATCGACAAACCTGCCAAGACATTTTATATCTTCTCACTGTAGAAATAAATGAGACAAAATATTATAAACTAAATTACAAGTGAACATGGGAACAGTGCTTATTAAATAAATCTCTCAAGAGATCTCTCAACAACTACATTTCAATCTGCATTTAACAATTAACAACAAAATAACAATAAACCTTGAATCCTTGACATGTATTTTCCTCATTGTTTATATGTATTTGTTTATGTTTACTTTTTGTTTTTTACTTTTTATTTGTTTATGTTTACTCCTGCTAGATATCCTTGAATTATGTAAATTCCAATTTCCCATTTCTAATTTTTCTTAGTTGAGTGTTTTCGATGGGAATATTTACCTATCTAAGTGAGCGAGAACTTCCTGCAGCTTGACCAATAAGTTACGATGCTCATTGGGGCTGTTCTCCAGCACATTACTCAAACGACTCAGGTAGGAGTCCAGGGTGTTGATCGAAGGCGTCTCACCTGTACCTGAGAGAAAGTGAATAGTGGCAGGAGATTAGCACAACTTTTGCAGACCTTAAGAATTTAAAGAATTGAAGAATTTGAGTGGCAGAAAAAACAGTGCCTTACAAATGCAACCAAATAGGCTATCTGTAATTTTGGATAATATAGATACAGACTTAGTACAGACTTAGTGGATGTACCTCAGAGAATTACAGTACATAGAATTTCACATGGAAGGCACTATAGTTTAGATCTGGTCAACCAGGTCAATGTTGATGAGGTCAGAAATGATATAATTGAGTCACTTATGTAGTCATCAGTAAAAAAAACTTATATCTAAGACATGTTTTTTTCACTACACTCCTTTTAGAATGAAAAAACTGCAATAACTATGATGGACCTCCTGGGGACTCACAAGCCCCTCCTTTCAAACATTGGTTGAAAGAAATGCAAAACATTATAAGTGTGTGTGTGTGTGTGTGTGTGTATGTATGTATGTGTTTACAGTATACACTTAAGGTGAGGGAATGAAAGTAAAGTGTTCATTTGCAACCTGTGTCTGTGGTGTACTGTGGAGTTTGAGAATGCCTGCTGTTTATTGTTGTGATTGTATGGTCAGGCAACTGTCATCTTATCTCTAACTCTGGCATCTCCCAATTCAAGAGGGTCAAGTCTACTTTGGAGGGATAATACTGATGACAGTCGCAATGGAGACAGCCTCAATTAGGTGTTAATAGCTGAGCTAATAGAGTTGCTGAATGATTTACACTATTAACGATATGAACAGTTTGTCTGTAATGTCTAAACACTGCAACGTAATCTCCCTCCCATACTGTCAACCTTTGCAAAGCTTATAAACTTAAGAGTGAACGTAGAGGGAGAAAGAGTGGATTGGGGTCAGCACTGCTCCCCATTTTGTGTTTCTATGGTACTCACTTGATCTATTGTTGTACCAGAAGGCCAAGGTGAACATATATACAGCCCAATGATTGGCCTAAACTAGCAGACAATCTTGCAGCAGTACTGAAGCCAGTCTATTTTCATTTAGAAAAAAATCTGTAGATTGGCATCCTGTTGAATATCAATGTGTATGAGGGTATTTCAATATCAAAATATGTGGCTGTTACACAAAATCTTCACAGGTTGGCAAGTCTGTTTCTGGTCCATTCCAATTGCAAACTATATACAGCTCTGGAAAAAAAAATAAGAGACCACTTTAAATAGTAAACTCCATTTAGAATGTTCTCTTATTTTTTCCAGAGCTGTAGATTGCCTATGACCAATAAACTAGGTTCAATGCAATGTGCAAAATTATAATCATATTTCAAAATGCAAAATTAGCAGTCTGATAAGCTGTCGCTAGGGTTACAAACATCTAGGATAGAACAATGTAATTGGTCCGACCAAACTTTTTTATGGTTTTATGATTCATTTGTATCAAGTATCTGCATAGGAAAAATATATTCAAGATTTCTAGGCCAATTCTCTTGCAACACACCAAGAACACAACTGCAACTGAAGCAACCTATTCAGGGTTTCAATTTTCACAGGCACAGCAATAAGTCTTGTTTGACTAAAGTTATAGTAGTGGTACTGCCTGAATCAAGGCAGGCAAAAAGAGGAAAGGGAGGATCCTAGAGGAGCTCACAGACCTGGGAGAGGCACAGCGGAGAGACTGCTCACAAGGGCCTGTTTAAGGGCAAGTAGGTGCCTCTGGAGGGCCTGTGTGCGCTGCTCGTCTTGGCCCAGTTCTGCCTCCAGGCGCTCCTTGGCATTGTACATGTTGGCGATGTGCTTTTGCAGCACGGCGTTCTGCTCCTCAAACTCCACGTTGGCTTTGCGTAGCCGCCGCAGCTCTGCCTCACGAGCTGCAGACAGAAAGAGATGGAGAGAGACAAAAAAAGGGGGATGACCAGTGACAGTGAGTGACTCTGGTCTGAAAAGTCAGAAAGAGAAAACAAAACATGTAGACTGTGGTCTTCACCTACCCTTATTTTGATCTAAAAACTCCTCTGTGAAGATGGGTATATCAAATCCATTTGAAAAATCTGAAGACTGGAGAAGAGAAGATGTTGTTAAATAAAATTATAACCCCAGCAGACTAAAGATGTATTATTCTGTAAGAAAGATATGAAGTAGACATATTTGAATATTCTGGTACCTTTAACCCTGTTGGTCCAGAACTGTTGATTATTACTGATGATAACTCCTCTGTAAACAAACCACAACCACTGTATGTCATTATAACTTTCAAATCTAATAGAATTATAGATTTTTCATTCTATTCTGCATCAGATAGAATATATATAGCAGTGAGAATATGATGCCTTCAGTTGCGATTCTTAAATTCTACAGAAGCCTGCTTATTACAGATGTTCAGTGCATAGAAAACTCCAGACCTCTCTTTATCTTCTTGTCTTGGACTTTAGCAGTAGTTATCTGGTAAGCTTCACTCTGCTGGTATTCCCGTAGTTCGCGGGCATACTGCACTTTCTCACGTTCTGCTTCATCCAGGTATCTCTAGGAACCGAATCAAAGGAGCAAAATTCACCCAGCATTTCAGTGACGTGCGACACATAACTTATATTGGCTGTGTATGCAATATGCCATCGTATGCATAGTATGACAACCACTGAATAGGAAAAAAAGAAGGTTATTTAACAGTGTGAAAACGAAAAGGAAGAAGCTACTGTACCCTGCCCCCCCCCCCCCCCCCATTTTTTGAGGGCCTCCAGTGATTTTTTTTTTTTACCAAAGTATGCATGCAGTCCTGTACCTGCTTGTCATGAGGAGCCAGTCGGCTCCACTCTGCGCCCAGCCTCTTTGTGATCTCTGGAAAGGGCAGGTCAGGATGCAAGGCACGGATCTGTTCTCGCCGTTCATTCAGGAAGCGCACATAGCCTGTCACGGGTGCTTTGGGACCATTGGGTAGTACTTTCTTTCTCTTCTTTCCTTTTGGCCAGCCACGCTTTTTGACTGGTTGCACTGATGACATTGTCACAGAGTTCTGCAAAGTTACAAATGCATGATATTAATGTATGTAACCAAGAACAATTAACCTACAATAATAACACAATCCTTGTACAGTCATAAAAAATATGTAACATATGAACAGATGGCCATATCCAGTCCCAAGTGTGGCCTGTACAGCATACACACCCGTAGTTTAGAATAATTCCTAAAGCTTTGAAAACTACAAACTTGTCACTGGTCAGTGAGAGATCAGAATAGGCTGACCAACAGTTACCTCCTCTTGTGTTAATTCTGAAGCATGATGGGCACCTCTGTGGCCAGCCATATGATCATTTACTTCCTGCTTCACACCCATGGCACTAAATCTCCCCGTGCTGGGTCGGGTAAAAAAAAAAATAGCACGTGAGGGGTAATCAATTGATATGACTTGCAAGTTTCTGTTTCAGGGATGCATTATAGATACTCACTCATGCTGATGATGTTTCGCGTTCAGTGACATCTTCGACTCATACACACGATAATCTACAGGAAAATAATTTTGATTAGGTATTCTTTTTCCCCATTCATCAACAAAATGATTAATCAACAACAGCGTACAATACTATCAATCGACGTAGTCGGTCAGTATTTAGAAGTCTATATTCATAATATTTTGCTTAGTACATCTCCTGATGTTGTCATTTTTGAAGGAGAAAGCTCGACCAGGCTCGACAACACATTCTCTTTGCAGTGTGCAAATACCCAAGCTATTTTCAACTGGGCAAAATAAAACCGCTCACTTGCATCAGGCTAATGATAGATGTTTGTGTTCTGGCTAGCTTCCGACTCTCGAACAAAGACATAACATTAAAAATTTCGAACTTCATTTCCGACAAATAAGACGTATGACTATGAGATGCTTATATACCTACCGTATTTTTCTCCAAAATATTTCGTCCTGTATCGAAGGTATTTACTAATTAGCAAGGAAACTTTTAGTGATTGTAATTATTAACATATAGAGCATCTTCTTCTTTGATAAATAATATATGGCAAACTGCCTTTAAAAAGGTAGAGGTGTATACTGCCACCTATGGTTTTGGAAGGGGAAATACACAGAACAACTAGTGCCAGGAAACACATAGGCCTCCACAAAAAAACTATACTTTTCTTCTGCATTTTCTCTGCCTCATGGGCAACGTTTAGGATAAATACTGTGTTAGGGCTTGGAATTGAGTCCCCACATGGCAAATTTGATGTGGTAGTCCTATGACTACATGGCTGCACATGAATGGTAATAACTAGGCCCACATGTAATTCAAATTCAAGTACCTATCCCTATACACTACAGTCACATTTGAACAATTACAAAACAAGATATGTGTATATAAGCTGCTTTGGATATTGACTGATTTGTAACTTTGTAACGCTTTAACTTTTGAAAATGTTTTATAGACTATGAGATAATACTGTCTACGTGACATTTTTGGACAATTAAATTCATAAGAGCTTGTCTACTTTTGCCTTCAGTTCTTTTAAAAATTGTGCAAAATATGTACAACAGGAGTCGTAGCTTTTCAGTAAATGTAGGGTAAAATGAATTGTGTTTCAAATATCCAACATGTAGCCTAATTTTGGGAAGTATATGCCTAGTAGGCCTAATTATAAGAATTATATGGGAAAAAAGAGTTCACTAAATGTCCAGCAAAGGTTGTTGCTGACACATTTGCAGTGGAACAATAACTTATATATATGGTGTTATGGTTGTTGCTGACACATTTGCAGTGGAACAATAACTGATATAATGGATATATACATTCTGGTCGTGTCCAAGGTAGCCGGCGGTCATACAGGCAAATAATCTTCTAATGATAAGAAGAGCAGTCCACCGGCCCGCTGTGCTTTTTATACATTTGTGTACATTAGTGGCAGGTTCAAAGCAATTTAACTCATTTAATTAAGTTTGTTCCTAGCTTAATACAGTAAATTAATTACACTATTTGCCTTAGCCTAAATGAGCCTACCGGTACATAGAATATGTGAGTGAATATTTGGAATGCATCTTGGACTTGGACTTGGACAAATGTCCAGAATGAGTGTGCATCAAGCATTACAAGTAGCCTATATGTCATATTACTTGAATATTACTTAAATTAATATATTTAAATGTATTTTAACCGTTTTCCAGTTTATATATATATATATATATATATATATATATATATATATATAAGTATGTGGCTCTCTTTGTGGTCATGGAAAGCCTTTCATTTACCGTGTGCTCCAGGGTATGCGCTGTTGTGTGTGTTTATTCAAGCAAAGCCTGCAGTGTTCTCCATCCAAGATGGCTGCTGGTGAAAACAGTAACAGAGCGCCATGTCTTAATTTCCCGAATTGTGGACCATTAGGTAATGCTCAACCGAGCAACAGTGCCCACTCATCACCCACAAACAGCGGGGGTTCGATGGGATCCACCGAGGGTCCGTCTAGGGCAGCGGGGAACGCAAACACCCAATCAGGCCCTGATGCGAATGGAGGCGCCGATGTTGCAGTACGAGCTTCGCCGAATACACAGAACTCGCGGCGGCAGTCATCAAGTCAAAACGCTATGGCTGCACTTGCGCCAACAGCCGCTGGAGGAACACCAGCCTCTGCAACAAATATGACGGCTACATCAGCTGCTACTGTATCCTCAGTGGATACGTCTGCAAGTTTGTCATCGGTTCTGAACAGCACAGCATCCTCTGCGTCTGTGTTGGTTTACCGTGAGCCAGTTTACAATTGGCAGGCCACTAAAAGTACGGTCAAGGAGAGGTTTGCTTTCTTGTTCAACAACGAGGTCCTTAGTGACGTCCATTTTTTGGTTGGGAAAGGAATGGGAGTGCAGCGAATACCAGCGCACAGGTAAGCACTGTGCAAATTTATCTCAGAAAATGCCGTGGAATGGTTTCAGTGGAATTTTGATGTATCAATTTGTCGTGACAGTGTTGATCAGTTAGCTTCATTGAACGTATCCTTCCAGATGTAATGTATTTTTGCAAGTGTTGTTCACTCAGCGTGGACTCATCTCCATTATGCATTCTTTGATTCGGCATGTAACCGTTAGTCAATACATATTGTCCGCTAAAACATGGCAGAGCTCACATCTTTATGTATTGTGGATTTAGGTCAACACCAAGCTAGTCGCGGAAGGAACGAGTGATTAGCTTGGACAGTCTTTGACCCTGATAAGTGTCATCTAATGTCTCGACAGATTTGCTCTCGCCGTGGGAAGTGCAGTATTTGATGCTATGTTCAACGGAGGCATGGCCACCACCTCGACGGAGATCGAGCTGCCCGATGTTGAACCAGCTGCATTTCTCGCCCTTCTGAAGTAAGGGAGTGAGGATGTTATGTTGAAATACCATGGTGAAACTAAAAGTCATAACCAGAGACTCTTTGCAGAGTCCATAATGTCCTTCATGCGTCCTCGTTGTGCCCCTGTGGTGCAGCAGACTTCACAGCACACTTTGCTAATTGCAATTGCAGTGTCTGGGATAATCTGGCGTGGGTGTCGGGGGGTGAATAGATGAAACATTTGACATGTCGATTTTTCTTTTGACCGTCAATTATTATTTTCTTGGATATATTTTAATACATCCTAAACTTTGCATCCCAGGTTCCTGTATTCGGACGAGGTACAAATAGGCCCAGAGACGGTGATGACAACTCTGTATACGGCCAAGAAATATGCTGTGCCAGCATTGGAGGCCCACTGTGTAGAGTTTCTCAAAAAGAACTTACGAGCAGACAACGCATTCATGTTACTAACACAGGTGGGCATGTACCAAGACAAAAGCATTTTATCGCTGTTTTCATATATTACAGACATATCCTTAAAGTCACCGTTTTGTGATTGATAGAGCTGGGAGAAATCATTGTTTTGTAAAAATAAACATCTATTTTTAGGCAAGACTGTTTGATGAGCCCCAGCTGGCCAGCTTGTGCCTGGAGAACATCGACAAGAACACTGCGGATGCCCTTGCTGCTGAGGGCTTTACTGACATTGACCTTGGTACAAACAGCCTTCAGTTTTTTATTATGATTATTCCAAGTAGTGATGTCATTATCCATATATGGGAAAAAAAAATAGTTGGTTTGCAAATGAATTGGTTCCTTCTGGATTCTTCATTTTTTTGTGTTGTTTTTCTGTGATGGTATTTCTCAGGAGCTTCTTAAAAGTATAAGCTAATCTGTTCTTTTTCTCAAATTCTTTTTAAATAGATCAGGTCAATGGACTTATAGCTTATTTACATTTATTTACATTTATGCATTTAGCAGACGCTTTTATCCAAAGCGACTTACAAAACGAGGATAACAATCAAGCTACATAGCAGAAACCTTAAGGAGTATAGTGCTAGGGGATAGTGCTTCAGTTCATTTTAGTGCTAGGATAGAAGATGCACTCTGAATAGCTGGGTCTTTAAGAGCTTTTTGAAGGCCTCCAGAGATGGCCCTGTTCTGATTGTTTTTGGTTTGGCTTATATAAAAATGCTTATAGCTTATATAAAAATGCTTATAACTTATAGTCTCTGTTTTGAAACCTTATGCCTATTCTCAAGATATAGCTCAGTGCTGAATGAATTTACTTTCAGAAATGAATCCTTAAGTTTGTACAAGGGCATGTGGCTCTTTGTTGGGCAAGTGATTACTAGGATGACATATAATAAGAATTCTCTCACCTTTTTGTAGACACTCTTGTAGCAGTTCTGGAGAGGGACACATTGGGCGTGCGGGAAGTGCGTCTTTTTGCGGCGGCTGTCCGCTGGGCAGAGGCTGAGGCCCAGCGGCAACAGTTTCAGCCCACCCCAGAGAACAAGCGTCGGGTCCTCGGCAAGGCCCTGTCTCTTATTCGCTTTCCTCTCATGACAATTGAAGAGTTTGCTGCAGGTAATGTCAAAGACCTTCTTTACTTTAATAGACATTTCACCTGCACGTCAATGAATTAGCAGTACCTCACTGAAGGGCATTGATGTCCGATTGCATTAATCAGGTCCAGCGCAGTCGGGCATCCTTACCGATCGGGAAGTGGTCAGTTTGTTCCTGCACTTTACTGTTAACCCCAAGCCTCACGTGGACTTCATCGACCGGCCCCGCTGCTGCCTGCGGGGAAAGGAATGCAGCATCACACGCTTCGGACAGGTCGAGAGCCGCTGGGGCTACAGTGGAACAAGTGACCGGATCAGGTTGGTGTCACAAGCATGGCAGTTGTTATTGTTGTAACTTAAATAGTGGAGAGTGGAGATTTTAAAGGCTGTACAAACACCCCAAAATAAATGAAGGTCCTTCACTGACAGAGAGCCTTGTACATCATACATAATCAAAAATAAACCACTAAACCCAAATTATGGAAAATGTTGACAATTCATAATTTTCATAATTTGTGATTATTTAGCCATTCTGTATTTTTTTTCAATATAACATATACTAACTGTGGCATATTGTGCTGATGAGCAAATTGTCATCTTATAATCCTGTAGGTTCTCAGTGAATCGTAGAATATTTGTGGTGGGATTTGGCCTCTATGGATCTATACATGGTCCGACTGATTATCAAGTGAACATTCAGGTAAGATCTGGCATTCACTGTATAGCTGTCTATTGCATTCACCATTTGACTAGATTATGACCAAGTTGTGTTCCCATGTAGATCATTCACACAGACAGCAACACCGTGCTTGGTCAAAATGACACTGGTTTCAGCTGTGATGGGTCTGCAAGCACCTTTCGAGTTATGTTCAAGGAACCCGTTGAGATCCTCCCTAGTGTTAACTACATTGCCTGTGCCACCCTCAAGGTACTGTGGTACTATCCAAATGAAAAGTCAGGCATACACAGTTTTATTCTCAGTTACCATCTTCAGAAATATTAATTCATTAATGCATTAAATCTTTGTCCTTTTCATAAATACCTGTTTTACTTCACTGACCCAGGGCCCAGACTCGCACTATGGAACCAAAGGTATGCGTAAAGTAACCCACGAGGCCCCAGCCACCGGCACCAAGACCTGCTTTACATTCTGCTACGCAGCTGGCAACAATAACGGAACATCAGTGGAGGACGGACAGATCCCGGAGGTCATATTTTATACATAATGTTGGATTGACTTTATTCTTTAAAGAATAACTATTCATTCACCGTCATGCTAATTCAATGTACTTCAGGCCTCCCAGGAGAGATAAGTGACCAAAACAAGTATTTCTTTTTTTTCTTTACTCTGCATTGATTTTTCCTCATTTTACTACATCATCTGTGGAGCATGATTAACAGAGTCCTGTTTGAATGCAGATGGTGTAGTTTACATTAGGTTAGATCTTGAAGTTGCAGAGTCAAGACTGCTGAATTTTTTTTTTTTTTAAGAGAGAAGACACTGTATTATCACAAGACGGTACAGTTACTTGCATCACAATGGCAAGTTTGTATTTCATTGTTGAAAGTCAGTTTAGCCTTCAGTTTAGGCATGAGCCAGTTTTTTTGAATGATGGCACTTCAAGTCCCACCATAACTCATCATTCAGTTCCCAGGTAGAAAGTCAATGTTCCAGTTTCATTAGTCGCACTGACGCACTTTTGGGCTAGTTTAATGCAGCTAGCCATGCATGTTATGGCGGACAATACTACAATAGGTATTTTCACTCAGCTGTTTGCATTAGAAATGGACTGTTGCATATCTCTCCAAAGAATCTGCATCAGGAATGTTGAAACATATCGAAGGACAAATCTTTCAGAGATCAGGATTTTGTGGGCCATTCCTCTGATGGTTGTTTGCACAGGACCTCTTGAACCATATCATTTGGCATCTTTACTGTTGTGCTAATAGAATCATTTTTTCCCTGTACCTTTTCCAGGGGGGTTTAATTGTGTGGCTTAGTGACACACCCACTTAACTGAAGTGTTCTATTCACTTAGCATATGCTGAAATTATTAGCTTCTGGCTACCCCAGATAATACATACACCAGTACTTTAATAAACAATTTTTGTGCTCTTCAAATGGAACCTTTCAGTTGCACCTGGTGTGTCTCACCTGTATGTGGAAAACGGCCCAACAGAAGTGGAGATAAAGCTATAAGCTATATCAAATTTGCCACTTGGTCAGGTCTACTAAACTATGAGTCCAAGAAACCCTGCAGATGTACTGTGTTCTAAACTTGTTGATTGTATACTGAGGGAGAACAGAAGAATATAAGAATGGGGAGGGGTCAGGCAACTGAATGTACAATTATCTACTTGCCAATGTATGTGTTACTGGTACTTTATACATTTTAAATTCAATTGCATAAGCATATGTAAATAAACGTTGTTTGCGTACATGAAATCAAACTACCAAATACTGTTATTTCATTGGACCATTTAGTGTACTAATTCCATATTTGTATACTTTCATTTTCAATTTCATGGAAACTTCATGAATATGAAATAAATTCTGTGAACGTATGTAATTCAAGCTTGCTGTTTTTTGTATTGTTTTGCATTACTGTACCAAGAATATGCAAATAGTAGCCCGACGTGGTACCTTTACGGTATGTCCGGGTCAATCTCTTGGGTGCATAAAAGTACTTTCTTACATGCATAAAGTTTAAGTGAAATTGCATGTATTGCGTTTTGTTCATTATTCTTATTGTAATTTCAGAGGTGGTGGTATTGGTACACGTATATAGCAATCTGTTTGACCAGATTTAGGTTCCCATCTTACGGTGCCTACACACTCTTGCGTCCGTTGAAGTACGATGGTAGGCGTGCCTGATGGACGGGCTGTACAGGTGCAGCAATCAATTCCCGCTGTCCCCTACTTTGATTGGCTGGCAAATGCAGCAATCAATCAACTTTTCCCCGCAATCAATGCATCGATCCCACAATTCAGTGCGGCTACAAGCAACATCAACCAATGTAAAGCCAGAGGGAAGCCATCATTCCACCTGACTGATGCAAGCGTGTGAATCCATAATCTATGCATGTACGTCTGTCCCACCCCCCACCCCATCCAAACCATGAGTCACTGGTACACTTATCCATCCAGGTTCCAAAATCTGATATTTACCATTACAGTCCATCATGGACCATTTACTCTGCTAAGTCCTAAACTGTATTTTTTTTACAACACCCACTTTCAATTTTTTTATTTTCCTTTATTTATGTTTAACATTTTGTCATGGAGATACTTGTCATTTGACCATAGTTTTGGCAAAACCTTAGTGATTGTGTGGTAATCTGTACAGTCCAGTCCCTCAGAGCTGAGGGGGAAGGGGCAGGGCGTGTGGGGAAACAAAGGGGTCCGATCTTCTACAATTTGTCCAGGTAGTTGTCCAGTGGAGGGACACCCTCCTTGAGACCCTTGCGTTTACGCGTTTCTGCAACAACCAGTGAGGGCTTGGAGGCGGCCTCGAAGGGATCTCCAGGAAGGGTCTGCCAGTGGTCGAACACACACTGAGGGAAGGCCTGGCCGCCAGTGTTGGAGCGCAGATCAGCCGTGAAACCTGGAACACCACATTCTCATTAAGGACATGGAAAGAAACTTTGCACGACAATACAGAGGTGTAGAGACAAAGTTTTCAAATAGGTGGGAATTCTGTGCTCACCGAAAGACTCGTTTACAGGGAGGTAAGCCTTGACCACAAACATGGGTGTTCCAGGGACCTGGGACTCGTCAAACACATGCCCACGTTTCCTGTTCAGCACACCATAGATGCCACCAACCACCTGTTCAGGGCACTAGAATTTGGGAAAAGCAAGTAGTTATTTAAACTAGCCATCGCAATCAAGATGTTTGAACCCTTCAAAGGCACAAATCAGATTTGTACATCTTATGCAGGCAGTATTCAGAGTTGTCCAATCTATGCAGATTGGAACCTAAACAATAAGCTATTGTTAGAGATTGGCTGAAATGGAATGCAGTGTTCACAAGTTATAATCTGTGTACAATCACTGCTAACCCTAATATTCAGAAGCAAGAGAGCTTTTACAAAGAATGCCTATTGCACACAAAAAAATGCATTAGTCATTTGTAGCCACAAGTACCTGGATCTCCACCAGGTAGATGGGCTCCATAAGCCTAGGCTGAGCTGTGAGCTGGGCAGCGTACAGCACTCTGCGGGCTGTGGGAATGATCTGGCCACCACCACGATGGATGGCGTCAGCATGCAGGGTCACGTCGTGGACATCAAAGCGGATAGCACGCATGTTCTCTTCACACAGAACACCCTAGATAGAAACGACAACAGAAGAGTCACCGGATGTAGAACCAAACAGAAATTGTCTAAGTCGTCAGGACAGAGGGGCTATGTAACAAACAATGCAAGTAAAAGCATCACCTCCTTGGTTGCCCACTG
Organism: Limnothrissa miodon; assembly: GCA_017657215.1. Lineage (NCBI taxonomy): Eukaryota > Metazoa > Chordata > Actinopteri > Clupeiformes > Clupeidae > Limnothrissa > Limnothrissa miodon. Next base: position 492,010 of record JAGFZM010001940.1, read on the forward strand.
GAAACCAGCAACCACGCTGTCCTTGATCTCGTTGAGGTACTGCACACCCTTGGTCACATCTACCAGAAGGTTGGGTCCAGTTCCGTCGGGTCCAAAGCACCAAATCTTACGGGCCTCACCAACATCCCACTCATACTTCTCAGCCAGGTAACGGGCACGGGCCTTGAGCTCTTGCCTAGAGGTAACGTCACCCTTGTCAATATCTTCAGCCAAGCCATCAGGGAAGGGACGAGCCTTCATGTACAGACGGTTGTGCTTGTTGGGAGACTTTGACAGGCACATCTGGTCAGACTCCTCAGAGACAGTCTCTCTGTAGGACACAACTGGGTCGGATTTCTGCCAAAAGGGGAAAAAGCCACTGCATTTAGCAAGAAACTGGAACATTACATTACCCCTTAAGGCACACCCGCCCATATATGGGACGCCCCGCCCCCCGCTTTTTTGTTTTTTTGATGGTTATGCTTGTGTCACTCAATGCCAGAAGGAGTAACTTCAAATCAAGCAAACTGACATGAAAGCCCAGGGTCTTGGCTTTCATTTGAAACCAATTTTATGTTTCTAGGTAAAGGGGTTTTAAAGTTATAAACTTTTGAATGTCATCAGGCCCTCTTGTTTACAAAAAGTCTCTATGGGAATTTACATAGGGGTCCCAATCAAAACGCATAAACATTTTTCAAAAATGTATATTCAAAAATCATATTTTTGGTCTTTTTACTTCAATTTTTTTGTGTTACAGGTTGAGAGATGGAGTTAGGACTTAGATTTTTTTATTTGGGGGCATCATATGGATGGTACCTTCATATCCTAGTTAGTTCATAGACATTTG
>JAGFZM010001940.1:495660-525253 GCA_017657215.1 Limnothrissa miodon
AATAGCTCTTAACATCCTACCAAAATAGAAATTTTCAAAACTTGTCAATGCATTCCTAGCCATGTCCTACTGTTCTAATCATGGAAGGGAGCCAGATGTAGATTTACTTACGTTGACTTGATGGTAATGCAACGCTCCTGCTCGTCCTTTCTTGTGTCCGTGAAACGGGTTTCTCCAGCACGGGCTGAGGCAATGATCCCAGCCTTTGACACCAGCGAGTCTGTCAAAGTTGACTTCCCATGGTCCACGTGCGCAATCACAGACATGTTACGGATGTTGGACTTTTTGTCCATGATGGCACGGATCTGGTCTACGGTGAAGTTCACCTGAGAAAAGGACAGTTTTTTTTTTAACTGCTGCACAGTCACCTAAATAATTAAAACATTTCTGACCCATTTTAAGACAACATACCCGTTACATTATTTAGAACAGCAGCTGCCTATTGCCATTGATGGATACTATGGTGTGTACACTGCGACAACGAATTGAAGTGCTGACGCATCTGTGCTATTGAAAGCTAGATAAGCATTATACGTCATCGAGTCGGCTGACACCACACCTTAACCAGACCAGTGGTGTTCCATTTTAAATGACTGCAATGAAGCCACCATTACATAAATGTGTGCACAAACAACCGTTTTGTCTGTGCAGTCAGGCCTACCCATTCCACAACCTAGCATTAGCCAAACAAGCCGGCTACCATGGATCCAAAGGCTTCTTGGCCCATATTACCAACTAACCACCAACTAAAACGAGTTGTTACAATAACAAAAACCTGCGGTACTAATATGAAGGATTTTCTAACCCCTCGACCGTCAACCTGTCGATGTTAACCGTAATAGATACAGATGTTGAGCAAGTGCAAATCTCTCCGGCACTGAACCAAGCACAGCTGACTACCGTTACGAAACCCGGCATTTTAGGCCACGTGTAATGAAGTTAGCTAGCTGCTAGGCTAACGTCGATGCGTCACCACTAGCATTAGCTAACCTGCATTGAGACACCACCCTATTTACCGGCATCGTGTTACCTTCTAGTGTAAACTCAGATCACCATTTTACTACGTCGGGATGCCTGAACACTGAAGATTTCAATGTCAACAAAAAATAATTTCAAGGCGACATAGTTATGGTCGAAAGATACAACACATTAAATAGTAACATCGATGCCTCCGCCTCGACGCAATTGTTAGCCAGTTGTAGTCACTTGCGTCGCATGAATTTTATCTAGATGTGATGATGCATTAAAAAATGCATACATTTAAACATAAGGGTGAAGGCGTTATGAACCCGAAGACGGTGGATCATTCATTTGATTAAAATTTTCATCTGAATTCAGAAAAAAAAAAAACTGTAGTCAGGGCCGTAGCCGCAAAACAAAGGGTGCCATTTTGAAGTAACTTTAATGCGTGCACTACATTTCTTATGTTTAGGACAATCATCTTGGGACAGCACGCAAAATTGCTACTACAATTAAAAGGAAAAAAGTGAACACCCCATCAGAAATTTAAAAATATATATTTACTTACCATGATGACGGATGGTTTTGGATTCGCTTCGAGGAGAACCAGACACAAATTTTACACTGCCTACCTCAGTTGGGCATAGGCAGGGAAGAGGCCGCTTACGTCAAACTCGTATGGTTATATACTGGACGCCTGCGTTGTTTGCGTGCACACGTAAAGCGTCAGTAACAACAAGGAAGTTGCCGGGTTACCCCTAGACCAGAGAGGGTTCAAGCGGTCAGTATTCAAGATCTTTGCCTAGACTACCCCAAAGAGCTCTTACCCTAAAATATTACATATAGGATTCATGGCTCTTTGAGGAGAGCCGGATCTTGGTGATCCGTTCCTTTCAAAGAGCCGTTCAAAAGAGTCAGTTATAGTATCTAGTCAGCTGTGGGCATCAGTTTATCCTGGAAATAATCACTGGGAGGAATGATGAGGTGAGATTTGTAGTCAAATAATTAAAACTCACACACCAATATCTGAGTTTGAATTATGGCTATTCTGACTACCTTTAGTAGAAAGAGTGTGTATAAAGCTACGTTGACTTATGTTATTCATACAATACCAACTCAAAAATAACCATCAAAAACAAAGCAATGAATTTCTAACAGCTTTTACTACAAACACTTCTGTCCTCTGTTACACAACGTATGATTCGACAACTCCTTCCCAATACACTGAACGTTCAGACCGTTGTTTTATTGTTAGAAAAGGTAAAACTGCAAAAGGGAAGATGACACCTTACATGATATCATTATAAAAAATAGCTAACGGAGCTTAGCAAGGGCTAAAATTTTACGTATAGCCCAGTTAATAATTCTCTTGTAGGCCTACAAAAAAACATTAAACTGATTAAGAACATCCATCTGCGTGAATGTAAAGTATTTTTAGCATAATGAATTCATTCTGAAAAACCTACCGAAGATGCTGGTACACAGAGCAAAAATCATAATAGAAGAGGAGATATCATGAAACTTGTGTAAATTACTCTTTCTAACTAGCGCATAAAAAACATTCACACCACTAGAGAGAGACAACAGACAGGATATAGCCTAATTTACAGAACATAACTTCCACACAAGAACATTTTGATATTACACAAGAACATTTTGATAGAAAAACAAGTTTTAAATATATACTGTAGATAAAATTAGAATAAATGAAATGGGAATGTCTACATACAGTGCACTATTAAACTACTACTGTAAACTTTGCAAATAGGATATAAGCCCCTTCAAGTCTTAAATGAGCAATAACAAAGTGGGCTGCAATGAACGTCTGTGCAAAACAGCTTTTAGTGAAAATTTTATATAGAAGAACAGTGTCACAAAAGAACATTTTGTGACTGTCCTGTCTCGCGTAGGTATACTGCAGGCTGATGACAGGCTGTTGCTGTAGTACTGCAATATTTTAGACACAAACAAACTGCATTTATGAGAAATACCGGTAGACTCACAGGTAGGATTTTATGGCTTTGTTCTGCATAATGCAGTAGAGGCTATTTTGAACCAATATTTTATTGGCAACCAACATCCTCCTTTCCACCTTCGTCACTAGGTTAGGGTATGTGTTTATAGTTTTTTTCTTTTTTCCCTTTTTATTCTATTAACATGCAGCCAAATTTTACAATTTGCATTTCAATTTGAGGACTCAGAGGTTTTAAGTGACCCCAATATATGTCTGAGCCACCAAATTGACTGCATGGTTGTTTAACCCATTAAGGCACACCCCTATTTTTCCTTTAAAAAAAAAAAAAAAAAACGGCATACCCAAATTAAAGGCTTGACAGTTCCTACATAGTTTTAGACTCAGGGATGTGCCTCATACCATTGGAAAAGTGACACCCTCAAGTTTTTTCTAGAAGAATATGTATGTTTTTGTGACATATGGACACAGAGTTACAGAGGTTGGAACTAAGTTTTTTTTCCCGCTCATTTCAAATGTCTATTACATGAAGGTACCACCCTTATGATACCCCCAAATCAATAAATCTAGGCCCTAACTCCAAAGTCAAAAGACCAAAAATATGACTTTTTACAATAATATTTGTAAAGATATGTGTATGCGTTTTGCTTGGGGCCCCTATGTAAACTCACATAGGAACTTTTTGTAAACAAGAGGGCCTACTGACATTCAAAAGTTTATAACTTGAAAACCCCTTTACCTAGAAACATAAAATTGGTTTCAAATGAAAGCTAAGACCCTGGGCTTTCATGTCTGTTTGCTTGAAGTCACTCCTTCTGGCATTGAATGACACAAGCATAACCATAAAAACTGTATTGCCTTTAGTATAAAGTTAACTAGTTAAACCTAAAGTACTAAGGGGACGTCTAGACATTTTTGGTCTTTTGACATAAAAAATTATTTATGGATTGACCAAACATTGATTAGGCCTATACATTGTCTGGACCCCCTGTCAGCCATAGGCCCTCATAATTGTCCAAACATTTCTCTCCGGTGCCCCCCAGCAAATATAGCATAAAATAACATTTTGCAGCTGAGGCTTCTGAAAAAATAATGACATTGGCCAGAAGGTGGCAACAGAACACAAGAAAACAATGTTTTTAGTCATCATGGTTAGATTTTGTCTGTGATATAATGTACACTGCCCCTGTGTTGATGTTCGAGACCGGTGTTTTTCATTATTGTATTCAGGGGGCAGAAAGCTAGCTGATCAAGGTGAGATGCCTACGATTTCAGATAAAAATAAAATCGCGCTAAAATCCTGCAACATCTCATAGAGCACCTATGAGTGCTGTAAGTTCCCATACTGATGATTTTTTTTGTATCATGTTGGTCTCAAGGAGCTTCATCTATCGAGCCGAAACTTGCAAAATGTCTCGTTAGCATTTTTTTGACAGTAATTCACAGTTCACTAAAACACCAGGTCCCTTGAAATTCGGTTGATATGTAGTCCCAGATCCACAGCACCCCAGAGGGTCTCAGTCAGCTGCATCCCACAAGTCCTCAACCTCCACCCCTCACTACTGAAATAAATACAGCAATATTTGGAAGCAATTAGTGATCCTATGTTTATGTCTGTGGTTACGGGGACTTCATCAGATAGACTATGATAGACTATGATTTGTGATTTATGTGTATGGTTTCAGGGACTTCCCATGCAGCGGCATCAGATAGACAATGATAAGCATTTGTGATTCTAGAAGAAATAAACAAATAATGGAATTCCTTTAACCCATCTTTCACAGATCAAGCTCCTCGTTTGTTAAAGTACTTGGCCTGTGCCCTTCCCACTATACACTGGTGAGAGGATTTGTTTAAAAACTATTTGTTTAAAATACTCTCTCTATGGAGTCATGCTGACTCACTGGCAAGGTAATAAATGCAATTTCACACTGTGTGATGGTGCAATAAAGCATTTGTTGATTCTTTGGGTATGTGTTATCAAAATATAAACAAGCATTGTATGACTAGCCCTTCGAGGTCTGATGAAAGTGGATAGGTTCTTTTTGAACATGTATTTTAGAAATTAAGATTGCAAGTACCATTCTTTCATGGATTTTATACCCCATCCTTTAAAACTACAGATGAATGAAGACTCAGTCAAGCGTGTAAAAAACAGGAACGGGTTAATACACTAATTTACGACCAGTACACTAACACAGCAACTGAATGAATCAGTGACAAATTGGATCACCCTTTAACATGAAAATCCCCCAACTGCTCTAACAAAACAAGCCAGGTGTTTATCTTGAGGTTGACACTGAGATGAGATGGCTATAATGATCTGCGGTGGTGTTAATGCTTAGTGCCAGCCTGGCATTCCAGGGGCCTGTACTACGAAGGGAGTTTAACCAAAGATCTTTTAGCTTCATCAACCGTCTCTGGTTTAACCAACCCAGAAGTAACCCAGGGTTACCGGGGTTGACAAACTCTGGTTATCCTGATTGGTGTTAATCGATACTACGACGCTGGTTATGAGGTTGATTTGTTGAACCAGCGTTAACCTAACTGGAGTTTGTGCGCGTTCACATAAAAGGGGCGGATTTCAGCGCAAGTAAACCTTTTCAACGAAGGCGCGATCACCTTATTTCAATGATTGGAAATGCACAATAATCAAGACAAGCTACAAAGAGTTCAAATGTACTCTTCAGGGGAAATTAAAGCCGCGAACAAAGAAAGACAGGCATGTTGGCAAGCATTGCCGATCGGGTAAATGTGTAGCATGTGAAACATTATTGCAACATGTTTCTTAGACTACGGGATATTATTAGTTTGCAGAATGCTTGAAATATTTTTTTGCAGAATGCTTGCAAATAATTCTTAAAATCGCCTATTATGTAACACAATTCAGAAGTGCCAGATAAATCGATATTAAAACGCCCTGTGATGAAATGAAGAAATGTCATATGTCGGTTGTCCCCCCCAAAAAAATCCTAGACGCTGTGATTGCCTACCTTCTTCAAATCTTAAGGATTGGATAAAGATGCGTCAGTCATGGACTGAGCCTGGTCATCTTGCATCCAGACTTGCCTGATCACATGTCATCTAAGAATTTAAGGCTATTTAGTCATTATAACTTGTAAACTTTTGCATGAAGGTTGAGGCAAAATATTTCGCCTGTAAATTAACAGGGTCACCCCATTTGGTTGGACAGAAAGACGTTGAAAACATGTTAAAGGGTTAGAGAGAAAAAATTAAATTAGTAAGCCTATTTATAGGCTATCATTTTCAGAATAATCTCCCAAACAAAATGCAAATGAATACTTTATGTGGGTTATGGGCTAATACATAATCAAAATAATACCCAACACCTGCACATTGATGTTGTGAAAAAGATTTGCGATTGACATAATCGCCTTCATGCTCCTGCGAAGAGAGCACCTCACAATGCGAGCGCCAATGTCAAACGGATCATCCTACTGTTGCCATTGGCTTAGGCGAAAATGTTGGCGGAGGGGTGGTTCTTATAGGGTGTGGTTAGCGCAAACCTCGGGTTAACCAAGAACTAAAACTGCTTGGACCAGTTTTGGCGTGTGGCGTATATTGCCATGGCAGCATACCTCGGTTTAAACCTATCCACCTTTCGTAGTATGGGTTAGCCGGAAAGTTATGCCACACGTCATCAAGTTACTCTCGAACTTACCCGGATAAGCCAGTAACCCCGCTTCGTACAGGCCCCAGATAACGGACATAGTGGACGCAGCTATGCACCTATTTATGGATGCTTGAATTTCTTCTTTAGTTTAATGAATACAGTTTAATCTAAACAAACAGTTAAGGGATAGGATGAAATTAAAGTACAAAAACAATAATGAATAAATAAATGAAATAACAGTACAACCATAGTTCTGTTTGTAAACATAAAGTATACATATTCTATGTAACAAGATAAATAGTTCTTATTTAAGTTTAATTTATTGCTAAAGCATCTCAAAACATAGTCTAGAGGCTATTATGCAATCATATTGTACACAGTAATTGAAAGATAAGGGTAACTTTTGACCCACTAAACTGAGTGGTAACTTGGTCTGAATAAGTCTTTTGTTGCAAAAGCTAAATCTCTAATTTGCTAATAGTGCCTGTCAATCAAACATAATTTACAAGCAACAGCCAGTGGTGAGTCAGTCTCTGCAGCTATGTCATGTTGGAGTTTGAACTTTGACCATGCCTGAAGACTACATGGGATGAGCTCATTGCACTGATACAAGACAGTGACAAATGTTTGTGGGACAATTGTCTTCATTATAAGGATAAGCTTTGTGAGATTTTTTTTTGTCTTAAGATAGCAAATGGAACAGTGCTCAGAGACGGTAAGTGTTTTGCATTTATGTGGCTTATAATTAAATACTTTATTTTGAGACTTACAGTCTGATCTTATCAAAGAAGCGAATGAGTCTTGAACAAAGTTCGAAAACTGTTCTTTCTCTGCTGTCTGTCCATTGAAATGTTTTCACATGAAAGCATTATGTCAGAAATGAAAAAGGGACTTGATATGTTGAACATGACAATATGTTTAAATTCACTCCTAAAAAACATTGTCAAATTGTCAAATTTATTGTAATGATCATTCCAAATTATGAGCTGCCATAAGGCAAGTAACATTCTTAATCTTCGTGGGTTCATGGTGTATCTCAGTTAATAATTAATTTTTACAAAAGACTTATTAACTATAATTAATTAAGGCATATTAACTTTCATTGTCATGTTTGGTTTAACCTTACTAAAACAACGTATGTTGTGGCTCAATAGCTTCCAACGTACACAGCTATTTCTGAAAAACCTACCGAAGATGCTGGTAGCTTCAGTGAAGGGATGAAACTGCTTTTTAGAGGGGAGTTCATAGAAAACACATGTTGTATTTAGGGTGGCTATGGCATGGACTTGTTGGACCTGCTGTTTGATAAACATGATGGAATCCTTCGTCATGAGAAGATGGACCGAAGCAACCAACCAGCTCCTGTTGTGGACAATCGGGTGAGTGTCTGCCTCCCCATAATTGTCTTATTCTGCGGGCAAAACTCTGTCTATTTATTCATGCCTTTGGCAACTCTGTAATGATGGGCTTCACATGGTTTGTTTGGGCTTTCATCAATAGCTATTGATCCAGCCACAAAGCAATGAGGACTTCCTGAATGCTATGTTAAGTGGGGCAGACTCTGTGTCAGGGTCACCCCAGTGGTCCCCCTCCCGAAGTGATAGCGGGATCAGTGAAGACCTCCACTCTGATCATGTTGACAGCCCCCTGCCCCCTCAAAGTCCCCTGATGGAGTCCCAGTATGTTTACCCAAACCCTATAGCTGCAACCAAACCCGTGGAGACACATCTTCCCATCGATCTGTGTGAGTCATCTTTAGGATACTTTCCCGAACATGCACACACACACACACACACACACACACACACACCAACACAAACACACCCAGACAAACATACAAATACAAAAACATATAAATAGACAAATGCAAATGTACACTTGAAAAAAAAAATCTACAAATCTAAATTTTTATCTATCTTGGTACTGTGATTGACCACTTCTAAGTTATTCCATTTATTTGTTGCCAGTTTACCGATTTATTTATTGGTTACTGGCATTATCATTGCCATTTTGTGAAAATAATAAACTAGGATCAATCTCTGCAGCTGGCTGGGAACCGGGCTTGTTCCAGGACAAGACTGATGAGATTCTGTATGGACCTCTGGATCAGGAAAGCCAGCCTTCCTCTGGTTTCCCCATGACTGTGAAGGACCTGCTCCTCTGCGGCAAGTCTGAAGCTGTGAGTGTGCATCGCTATATGTAGCTTATTACATTTAAATGTCCCTGGGTGGTAAAGTCAATGGTGGTCATGGTGGAAAACATGGCAGGGCATACACCTTGGCTGGCCACTGTTTGAAACTGTGTCATGTCGACATGTCTCCCCAATGCCTTAGGTGTAGAATATTTTCAAAATGACTGTTTAACTTAAGTTTTCCAGCATTGATATTCCAGACTTGCTGTTAGCCTCTACAGGCCTCCCAGCAGTCCGTTCAAGAGCTGATTTTGAATGAGGACGAGAGAAAGCTGCTCGCCAAGGAGGGCGTAATGCTACCAGCTCAACTTCCCCTCACCAAGGTACTTCAGACTGATGCTGCCTAGTGTCAGGGCTGCCAACGCACACGCATTGAGCGTGAGACACACTTATTTGACTGTCTTCACACGCTCACACAACCTCTCAAACAGGCACGTACACAGGCCAGTGTGCTGCGTAATCATACTTCCAAACTTAAAATACGGTTTCTTCATTGATTCAAAGTCATCTTCATTGAAGTCAAAGTCAGTTTTATTTGTCAATTTCTTCACATGTACTTGACATACAAAGGAACAGAAATTACGTTTCACACTTGTCCCATGCGCAGACGTTGACAACAATAAAGTGCAGATGCACAACGAAAACAGTTCTAAACAATAAGGTAATGTTAAGTAAAAAAGTGCAAGTAGGCTTAGGGCATTTTAGCCTATGTGTTCTGATATAATGCCGATCGCTCTAGCTGAGCTGAGCTCATCACAGGTCAATATACACTAGATGTACTTTGGTAGCTTGTTGCTCTAACAGATGTTAAAGACTTCTGAACAAGACGTAGCCTATTAAGGAACGGTTTGTATTGTATTGTAAAAGAACGGTGCAATTCATGTTAATAATGAGTTTTTAAGACAAGTAGCAAAGTTGCAAATTGTCAAAAGCATGGTGACCTGCAGGAATGTTGCTAACTTAATTTTACGTTGTACACTCTCAACTATGTTACGTAAGCTATAAGTTAGAGTAGCAGTAGTTTTAACAGACTACTATTTGGTTAAGAAATAAGGTGTCATGAGGTTTATTGAATCTGAAATTTATTTATCTGAAAAGGTCTTTGACCTTTGTCCACCAAGACCAGACACTTTCCATAACCCTGCAGCATTTAGGCTGACAGTTCCACTCCATGTTGTATTCTTAGATCGTTCTTCTTAAGGTAGTCTTTCTTTTGTTCTGTATTTCCATCAGATTTTTAAAAAACTGGTCTGGTGGAAAGAAACACATACATATATGGTTGTGGGAAGCAATTTATTATTAACACTCACAGAACATAAAAGCACAATACTCAACTAGAGAATGTAATTCCAGGGAATTACGTTTGCATGAAAATGCAGTGCAATTAACTAAGTGCAATTTGCAGTGCAATTTCTAAGTTAAATAGTTTATAGAGTTAATAGTGGGATAGTTGAACGTTCAAATTAATTTAATAGTTAAAATTAATTTAGGAAAGAGAAGAAAGAAAGAAAGAGAGAGAAGGAGAAGAAAGACAAAAAGAGAATAAAGAAAGATGTTATGATGGTAATAGTAGTACTCAGTTGTCTTAGCTGATGTTAAATAGTATATATGCTAAATAGGCTAAAATGCTAACGATGCTAGCTATGCTAACAATGCTAATCATGCTAACAGTGGTGCTCAGTGGACATAGCTGATGATAATGAGCATATATGCTAATCATGCTAACTATGCTAACCATGCTAGCTATGCTAACAATGCTAATCATGTTAACACAGGTACTCAGTGGACGTAGCTGATGATAATTAGCATATATGCTAATCATGCTAATATGCTAGCTATGCTAACAATGCTAATCATGCTAACAGTGGTACTCAGTGGATGTAGCTGATGATAATTAGCATATATGCTAATTATGGTAACATGCTAACTATGCTAGCTATGCTAATCATGCTAACAGTGGTACTCAGTGCTAAGTCACCTACTACCAGTCATGACTTGATAGGGTACTTCAGGTTACAAGAGTTAATAAAAATAAGGTGTCATAGTAGTGTAGTGTGGCATTATATAGTTCTATTACAGTTTGAAACATTTCAATAGTGTATTATGGCAATGAGGATGTATAGGGATGTGTGGTGTAGTAAGGTGATGAGAGCCGAAGAAGAAGAGAGAAAGAAAGAAAGAGATGGAGGGTCAGACTGTAAGCTTAAAACATGAAATACATAGAGAGAGAGAGAGAGATTAAGAGAAAGAGTAGAAAGAGAAAGACAAGAAAGAAAGACAGAGAGAGAAAGAGAGAATTGAAAATGAAGAAAGAAAGAGAGAGATATAGATAGATATATAGAGAAAGAGGCAGAGATAGATAGATAGAGGGAGAAAGAAAGATAGATAGAGTGAGTGAGAGAGAGTGTGTGTGAGAGAGAGACAGAGAGCGAGAGAGAATTGGGAGTATAATAGAAAGATGGATAGATAGATTGGCAGATACAAAGATGGAGATAGATAGACAGATAGAGAGATAGATAGAGACAGAGGTAGAGATAGATAGATAGAGGGAGCAAATTAGAGGTATAAGTGATAAATCGATTGACAGAGAGAGATAGAGAAATATAGAGGTAGAGATACATAGAGGGAGAAAGAAAGAGAGAGAGAGAGAGAGAGAGAGAGAGAGAGAGTGTATGTGTGTGTGTAAGACAGAGAGAGAGAGAGAGAGAATTGGGAGTATAATAGATAGATGGATAGATAGACTGGCAGATACAGAGATAGATAGATAGATAGATAGATAGATAGATAGATAGAGACAGAGGTAGAGATGGATAGATAGAGGGAGAAAGAAAGACAGGTATAAAGAAAGGGAGAGAGGAGGTCTGTGGTAGTACTGGGTAGTAGTATGTAGTCACAGTAGTGAATTGTAGCATTATATAGTAGTATTATAGGTTAATACAAGTCAATAGTGTATTATGGCAATGAGGACTTTTAATTTGAAACAGTTAAAACAGGTGGAGGAGACTAGTGGATGGTAGTCTGCAGTCTAAGTAGTTCAATGTGATAGGGGGAACTTGAAACCATTAATAGTAAGGGGTGACTTGAAACAGTTGATAGTTGACAGTTGAGAGCAGTTCAAACGAACATTCTAATACCCATTATGACCCATCGTTCCAACCGACACTCTAGCAGGAAAAGTTTGAGCTTATGGAGACAAAAGTTTTATAGATAAACTGCAATAGTTTAAAAAGTATAAGACTTAAAAGGTTGAAAATACACACAGTACAAGGTATGACCGAGCCCTCCGGTACAAAGTTTCAAATAAGTTTCTAGCTTAAATGGTTGAAGCGCAGTTAAGTCTGATAGAGGACTAGACGCCCAGTCAGAATTCTCTACACTCTAAAGTCCCCATTAAAAGTAAATGGAGTCAAAAGTTTTATAGTTTTTTAGTAATAGTTTAAAAAGTATAAAAGTCAGAACTTAGAAAAGAGATAGCACAGGTCACATGAGCGAGACCTACGAAACAAAGTTTGAACCAAGTTTTTAGGTTAAGCGGTTCAGGCTGCATTAATTGCGTTAGGTTATAAGAAGAAGAAGATTAAGAAGACTGGGAATAACAATAGTTTGCATTTTCATGCAAACTAATTATCACACGTTCTGCATGAGATGCTGTTCTTGATGTAGTTGCCTTCTTTACGCCATGTGCTAGCGATACAGACTTGGCTACAAACATTTATAATATCTTGTCTTGATTTTGAGTTTCAAAGTAATTTTTATGAAGGTAATTTTGTTTTAAGCATTTAAAGCAAGTTATGCACATGCACTAAAACATGAATCTTTTCTAATTAGTTGAAAAAGCAAAAATAAAAGTTACATTAGATGAAAGAGAGTAAAAAAAACACACAAACAAGAAAAAACACCATGACATTAACTGATTAACTGACAAAAAAAGATGAATAAAAGCATATGAGAAGGGACTGGCTTTCATATGCTTGTTGGTGAAGTTTAGATCACTGTCAATGATCACCCCAAGATTTTTTACAACCTCTTTTGCTTTTAGCCCAGACAGGCGCAGTTTTTTTCCGAATGTAATTACTCCAGTTCTGTCTGTGTTTAGATACTTCCACGCCAAGCAGAATGCAAAATTTAGTGAATGCAAAAAATGTGGGGGGAAAAAAGCAAAAAGCAAACATTCTGCATAAAAATTATCCATATCAGTGGAGTGAAATTGCGATTTTTTTTATTGCTCCTTTCCACAGTCATTGATGTCATCCAGTGATGAAGACATTGTCATGATTGGGTTTGTTCTGAACAAAAGAAAATGTATTTTCTGAAAGCTACACCCTCAAGATGCAATGTGACACCTATGGTCCCTAATGAATTGCTGAATTAAAATTTTCCACTTTTCATCTCAAACAATTCTTAGCCAAAAGGAGATGACAATGGAGAAAATGAGTCAAGTTAGCATTTACCAAAATTCAATAACTAGGCATATAATGACACAAATGTAGGCATACAGTCTACCTCTTACCCAAGCACACCCATAAATAGCACTGCCGTCACTGTACACTGTAAATCTGGTTGGACAAATGTGTCTATTGGATAATGAATAAATAAAAAATACACAGACCCTATAGACCTAGTTTTTACTGCCAGTCCTTGACCACTTGAATATGTGTTTCCAACAAAGATTACAGAATTGCATGATTTTTATTACAGATAGCCATGACATTTCTGAAAGGATGTACTTAATGTATGCGGTATAGGCAAGCAGCTAACATTCACTAACATTACACAACTAACATTTTTTACACATAGCTAGGCAAAAATGACCATGCTCTCTATTTTCACAAGCAATCTGTGCTAGATGTTGTCATTTAGCTCTCAGTCACATCACCATTGAATGTCATTACACAAAAGCATAGGCAATATCAGGTGATAAAGGCCCCATAGAAATAGGATATAAGATAGTCATAGCTAACAGACCTCAGGACATCTTCCCAGGCCTTTCTGTTCCATAGAAATATCCCAGTCACTGGCTGGCTAAGGTCAGAAAGGAATGTGTTTACAGACCAACTGAGCTCTGTGTAAACGCCACTCCGAGGTCAGAAATCACTTTCCATCACTCTCACTGAGCTCAAATGCCAAAGGCAAACAACATTTGACAAGTGTTAAGAGCTGACCCAAGCTTGTGAATATGTGCTCATTTTTTGGAATAACATGTTGAGGAGTGAACTATTCCCCCGTCATTCTAAGATTCTACACGAGAATTCTATAGATTAATAGAATTTTGTGTTATAAATCTCTAAAGGTTTTTATATCACAACACACACACACACACACACATATCATACAAGTGCCAGTAGGCAGCAGATTTCCAGCTTCCCATGAGCCTGGGCCAATAGGCCAGGTCGTTGATGATCTTTGATCTGCCTGACAGCCATGAAAATAGCCTTCCATCCCAGGCATGTGTGGACAGGTATGCAGGGCTGCACATGCATTGAGCGTGAGACACACTCTTTTGACACGCCATACTTACGATGTCACGCTGAAAATTAATTTTATCTATCTGATCTTTGCATCAGCTCAAACACTACCTGCGATCGATCAATTTCAGAAGGCCAAATAGGCAGAAGTGTTTCTTATAGCCTGCAGAGTGCTCCCCTAATGTAGGTGGCGCACCTTAGCTTACACTGCACTTGCGAGCTAAAGCTGATATCATAGGCGGGATTAGATGCGCAAGTTTAACAAGGTAGATGAGCCCGTGCCTATTAAAAATAGCTCAGGTACAAGCGTGTAGACCTCTCAAACAGGCACATACACAGGCCAGTGTGCTGCGTAATCATACTTCCAAACTTAAAGTCCCGCCCGGGCCTGCCGCTTCGCACTATTCAATATCAAAAAGATCAGACCATACCTAACTCAACAAGCCTCCCAATTGCTGGTTCAAACTATGGTCCTCTCACGCCTTGACTACTGCAATGCCCTTCTGGCAGGACTTCCTGCCGGTGCCGTCAAGCCACTTCAGATGATCCAAAATGCTGCGGTGCCTCTCATCTTCAATCAGCCGAAGAGGACGCATGTCACCCCTCTGCTTATCGAGCTCCACTGGTTTCCTCTGGCGGCTCGCATCAAATTCAAATCACTGATGCTGACTTACAAAGTGCTTAGAGGATCTGCCCCTTTTTATCTAAGCGCTCTCATAAAGGCTCAGGCTACCCCCCGACAACTCCGGTCCTCCAAAGACTGTCGACTGGCAGTCCCGGCACCTCGCCCAAGGCAATCCAGACTCTTCTCATGTGTCGTCCCACGCTGGTGGAATGACCTACCAAAAACAATCAGAACAGGGCCATCTCTGGAGGCCTTCAAAAAGCTCTTAAAGACCCAGCTATTCAGACATCTTCTATCCTAGCACTAAAATGAACTGAAGCACTGTTCCCTAGCACTATGCTCCTTAAGGTTTCTGCTATGTAGCTTGATTGTTATCCTCTTTTTGTAAGTCGCTTTGGATAAAAGCGTCTGCTAAATGCATAAATGTAAATGTAAAATACGGTTTCTTCATTGATTTTAGCCTATGTGTTCTGATATAATGCCGATCGCTCTAGCTGAGCAGAGGTCATCACAGGTCAGTATACAGTAGAAGTACTTTGGTAGGTTGTTGCTCTAACGTTAGATGTTAAAGACTTCTGAACAAGACGTAGCCTATTAAAGAACGGTTTGTATTGTATTGTAAAAGAACGGTGCAATTCATGTTAATACCGAGTTTTCAAGACAAGTAGCAAAGTCGCAAATTGTCAAAAGCATGGTGACCTGCAGGAATGCAGGAACTTAATTTTACGTTGTACACTCTCAACTATGTTACGTAAGCTATAAGTTAGAGTAGCAGTAGTTTTAACAGACTACTATTTGGTTTAGAAATAATGTGTCATGAGGTTTATTCAATGACTAGTTTGAATAAGATAAGCCTGATGTGTGTCATATGTAATATTAATTTGAAATATCCTGAATTTTTTTTGGGTAGCCTGGTAGTACCAGCCCTTGAAGTTTTAAAATATTTGTAATAATAGCTCAGCTTTTATAACTCTTCCCCCTGTTTACTGAATGGGAGAAAATCAGCTCAATTGAATCATCCTGACAAAAAAAAAAAATCTCACTCCAAGGTTTTTTTTAATGTTGGCAGCCCTGTACTGTTATCTAATGGTATCTGCCTGAAAGGTTTCAAATTTTCATTTTCTTTTCTTTCTGTCTCTTCTTATTTATCTGTCAGTATGAGGAGAGAATCCTGAAAAAAATCAGAAGGAAGATCCGCAACAAACAGTCCGCCCAAGAGAGCCGGAAGAAGAAGAAAGAATATATTGATGGGCTGGAGAGCAGGTACTGACTGCCAAGCTAATTGATTGGCTGGATAGAGCTACTGGCTGCATATACTGTAGGTGAAAAATGAAGCTAATCCTGTTTTAACTAATTACCCTGGGCCAGGTTGTATCCTTGACCCCTACATAACCTTATCAGTTTACATAATATTGCCTAAGTCATTGTGCTTATACATATAGAGAAGTGAGGGATTTCTGGGTGTAATGACTCAGTAAAAGGGAATGTCTTTATTGCACAGGATGGCTGCATGCACTGCACAGAACCAGGAGCTGCAGAGGAAGGTCTTCCAGTTGGAGAAATGTAACATGTGAGGGAATTGTTTATTTTATATTTCTATGAGTTTTGCTTTTCAAAGTGCAGTTTAATTCCCCTGAAAACTGGCAACTTCTCAAACCCCTTTGCCAGGCACGTTTTAGGCTATCTAAAAAAAAAAAAATAGGTCAGGGGTGCTGCAAGTATTTAATGGGGATCATGGGTTTCTTATATGGGTTACACACACACACACACACACACACACACATATATATATATATATATATATATATATATATATACACATCAACTCATTCAAAGCTTACTAGAATAAGCTTCCATTACTAGTTCTAAATAGATGGTTGCTATGATCAAAAGCTTGTTAGTACAAAAGTTGTTAGTTCCATCTGTGATTGTCAAGCATCATGGCCAAGGATTCTGTCCCTCCATGCCTTCTGTATAGTCACTGCTTTCCACACTCCTACACAAATCCATCTCAAACTTGAAATTTATATTTATATATTTTGCACTTGTTATTTTGGTTTATTGTTAGTGTCACCCCCTTCCGATGTCTGTAGATTTTGAAGCTCTGTTCTCAAGGCACATAACTCTATGCTTTCCACCATAAACATATTGTCTTATCTATGATGAGGGGAAAATCCCACCGGTGCCACCAACACAGGTCCATTACCGGGGTACATGCCTCTGAATAATGACATCATTAACAGATTTACAACTGAAGAAAAATATAAAGACTCTTCGACATTTTAAGATTAAATATCTAAAATAATATAATAATATAAATGTAGGTGTTTATTATTTATTTATTTATGCTATTGGTATTTTGCTATGCATATCAGTCTGGCCAATTTCATGTCATCTCCAGCTTCTATACGGCAGCATTAACAGATATCAAAAGGCTTCTGCAGGCGTTGGAAATACTGCCAATCAGACTAGTGATTGCTTGGAAAAGATAGTGGAATGTGTCACCCTAAGAAACAAAACACAGGTTAAATCTGCCTCCATTGTGTAAGGGTAAGAGTCTGCTTTTGATTAGTTCCCTATCTTAGGACAAGAAGAAGAAGTGGAGATATAGGCCCCCTGGCCAGACTGATATGCAGAGCAGATCAATATGTGTGAGAACCAGGCTAAAGAAAGTCATGGTCTGTCATGTTTACCTGTCCAGGCAGGGATGCAACTGTGTTCATTTGTTGATGCCTTATCACTTTGATTAAGTTTATAGACGTTGCAATATAGGATACATCGTTGCTGTATCAAGCTGTCAAGTATTTTTTAAGTATTTATTAGCCTTATTTCTGATTAGGTTCTGGTTGAAGTTTTCTTTATTTCTCTATAAATGAATCGTCTTAAATTATTGTTAAAAAAAAGCTACTTTTTCAGTTCTAGCTGGACTTCAGTTGCCTATTTGCATTTACCTGTGCATGTGTGATATTTTAATTCCACAATTTTTACAATTATTTTACAATTAATGGCTTGATGGCAAAATTAGTAGCCTTTTTGTTATTTCTGCTCATCATGGGATATTTCTGCTCAGCACCCCTACTATCTCACTACCCGCACCCATACCTTGCTCTTACCCACAGTCTCTCTCTCCCAGGTCTTTGATGGAGCAGCTTCGGAGGCTTCAGGCAATGGTGCTGAATGGATCTAATAAAACTGCACAGACTGGAACTTGTGTGCTGGTGAGCTACTGTAGTTGCACACACACACACGCACGCAAACACAAAGATACACACATAGCCACATAGCATAAGCACACAAACACACACTTTCAGAAAATACACTCAAACATATGCACAGTTGTACAAATATTCTGATTCATGTGAATGCATCATGATATCTTTTTATGTCTGTTTGGAGAAGAGTATAAATGTTAAACATGAACCTTAAAACAACACAGATTACACAGAATATTCAAGATTCTTCCCACAGCCCATCAATGGTTCCTATGCAATGAATTGTTGATAAAGTTAACCACAGAGGAGGACAATGCAAATAAAATTTCAGAACTCCACGTCCAAGTGGGTCACTATACCATCTCTCCCATATCTGTCAAATGATGGTTGCCATTTGTGTAAGCTTTAAGTAGGAAATTAAGGGTAGGCTTATGTCCATGACCTTCAAAAACTGTGGTCTAACATGCAAATTATGCTCCTATAATTCTCTCTCTCTCTCTCTCTCTCTATTCCTCGTCTCTCAGGTTCTTCTCCTGTCCTTCTCGCTCCTGCTGTTCCCCAGCCTAAAGCCGTTCTCTGACAGCAAGGTCAGCCTGGAGGGGGACTTCAGCCCTGTGAGAGGTGAGGCAGTAGGCTGCTCTTACACAGCATGTAAAGATGACGTTTTGACATAAAAAAGAAGGAGTGTGTGTGTGTGTGTGTATGTGTGTGTGTGTGTGTGTGTGTTGGGGTGGGGTGTCAGGGGGGTGCAGTGTAGCCTTTAGCCTCTGAAGCCTTGTGGAGCTGGTCTTTTATAAGTGGCCAAGGTTCTCACCTGGAAAGTGCAAAGTGCCGCCAATCATGTGCGCATATACCTATGACTTATGACACCTACACTTCTGACATTGATGATGTTATTTAGAGAGGCAACAATTACTTTTAAGGTAAAAGGACTTCAAGTTTGTTTCTTGCTGAAGTGCACTTCACAATTTCCCATTATTTATGGGCAGAGAGTACTGAATGCCCACATACATATTTAGTCTGTTAAGCAATAGGGTTCGGGCACACACCTTGCATTCTAAGAATTTTGCCGCCATGTTGGCAGCGCACCAAACGTAATATCCATTCATTCAGATGCAGAAGACAGGAAGCAGAGATATAATATTAGCGATTATTTTCCTCTTGCGATCGTGGGTTGCGCTGTTACACACCACTATACAGCAACATACGACCAAGACGGCAAAAACTAAGTAACAACAACACACTAATAGGCGGGAGTAAATCCATAGCAATCCATAGTAAACTAAGGAGTTAGGCTGCCAATATGGCGGTGCCCGCAAAGGTTTTTACATCATGTTCCCAAGCCCTATAAACTGCTGCCTTGGGCTACCAATGCAACATGTTTGTATTTCTCATTCTGATAATAATGTCCTCACTTGCTGTTCTCCCGATATTCAGTTCAGTCCAGATCTTTGCACAATATCCATTCCTCTCGCGTGGTCCATGCTCACAGCCACCACTTCCCAATGCCAGAGGACTCTGCCACACTGAAACCACTCCCTGGAAACAAGCAAATGGATGAGGTTAGGTCCTTCCTGGAGAAATTCACCATTGGACAAAGCCTGCCTGATTTTGACACCATCCCTCATAATGAGAGCCTCCATGATCACCTCCATCAGCATGACGATCCAATAAGTGGCCATACAGCGACTGTGACCCTGAGGCCTGGGGCTAAAATTCGCCCGCATGCTGACGATATGTGAAAAGTGGACTGGGAACCATACCAACTTCAGCTTATTACATGTCAGGTGCAGAGAATCAAAGACATAAGCTGTGGGTGAGAGGGGAAAAAGGAGACAGTGAATTCTTATTGTAGCTACTTTACCAGTGTTTTATCTGATGTTATACTTTTCCTTTGCTTCACTAACTTTATTTTCATTCAAACTGGTCAAAAGAATATATTTAAAAAAAAAATGGAATTGACAGCTGAAGACTGATTCTAAAGAAGGAATACAGGATAATGAGATTGAATTTCTTGCCACACAAATTGTTATACATTAATGAGATTATTGAATCAAAGTGATGAAAAAATATAGTTACCTGGAGATTAAAAGAAAAACATAGTGAAACTACTACCACGTATTAAAAAATAAATAGCTGTCAATCATACAGTAGTTAACCAATTCATTTCATAAAAAAATGTCAAATAACTTTTCACTGTGTCTTAATAAATTTCTGGGAAGCATTTCGTAAAGCATCACCATCGGCAACGAAATAATCTTTTTCCACTCTGGATATTTAGATCCAAGGCTTTTTAGACCAGTGAAGCCTCCACTTGTATGCAACCTGTGTTATCTGTGTTAGTGCCTTTCCCTCTTTAATCATCCAGAGAGAGTCTCAGTGTCCGGCTTGACATCTTTAATCAGCAAAGTCACTGGGCACTTTGATTCTCAATCCCACAGATGAACAGTCCTCAATCTGCACAGGGCCCCCTCTTGAGCAACAGTGGCAGGGAAAAGGTGACTGACGCTGTCGAGCTAGTGTGCTCATTTAATCTTGAAATGGAGTCTCTTTTTTTAATCCACTGGGCTGTGCCGGTTGAAAATATGCCTTTTCTGTTCTCATTGAAAAGAAAATGAAAAGAGACACCTGGTTGGGAATTTTGTGAGTGTTTGGACTGACAGTTGACCAGGTTTAAAGGCATTTGCTCAATTCTTTTTACCCTGAGGGCAAAACTGTTGTGCAGTTGTTTTAATTGGCTGGCAGTACTTCCATATGTTATTTTTTGCCAAAGGCTATCATTCATATTCTACAATTTTTGTACATTGTGAAAAATGCAGTGGAGTGTTTTTGCTGGTAAATATCATGGAACATCAGCCATCTTTCAAACAGAGAACAGCTGTATTTAGGTGTTAGGTGTGCTTTCAAGCAGTCTACACAGCAGTATACTCAACCAAAGTGAAAGTAGCTCATTTTAACAGGGATGAAAATTTGATTTGGCCACATAGGAGGCCAATCAGGACAATCAGTTTGAGGGCAGTATGGTACTTAGTGATTTTTATAGCAGTATTCCAACCTAGAGTTGAAAATTGATGATAAACTTGCATATAAAAAGCCCATGAAGGGATATATTAGCGCCAAATATATGGTCAACCATGAAAGTAGTAGATATTTCCATAAAACAAATATTTTTTGGGGCTTAAAGTTTTCTGAAATCCTTTGCATGTTATGTTGATTAACCATTAAAGTGCACCCCTGCCCCTCTCAATGAAACAAACTTTTCTAGTGCCATTTAGGCCCCAGTAGTAGTCATGTGGTAGTCAAAATAGTTGTGACTGTTTATCTAAATCCAAGTGTATAACTACATCATGTTGGGGACAACTCCAAATCACAAATGAATGGAAAAAGAACTGAATGGAAATTAAATACGGGTGTTGTGGGATGTACATAGATTATGGGGCCATAATGTGTGCAGCAGGAGATAACTAGCTAAATATGCATGTTGTTGTATTAAATTGTCTCAAAGAAACGCTTCACGTGTGTCTCAATCAAGTGCAAGCCACAATGTCATGGTAAGTTGCAAAGTTGATTATTAAGTGTATAGTTCCAGTATCAGAATAATGCCATGTTTCTGTTCTGACTTTGTAGAACATTTTCCAAATACAGAGGCATCAAGAAAAATTTTAAGCAACATGATAATAGCCGAGATGTCTAATCTGATGTAATAATCAATGCCAGGCTGGAGATAAAAGTGCTGTGGTCAGACTCAGAGAACAGTTGAATAAACTGGAAAAACTTAATTATTTAATGTGAGAGGAGAGGACTGTTCATGTTCTACTACTACAGTATTGTGTCAGAACCTTTCCCAAGAACATTTACATCTGGTTGTTTTAAATAACTGTTTTAAAGCATATGTGTTCTATATTAATTAGTCAAATTTAAATAATAAAAATGTGTGCTATAACTAACTATAAATCTGTGTAATAATACTATAATTTATATTATAACTGTAAATCAGTGAGTCATTTATATTCATTTGTTTTATTAGCTTTATTGCTTTTTAACACAAAATACCTGCAGTGTTTAATCACTTCCATTCATTCCTGGGAATCCTTTGACCCATTCATATATTTTTGTCAGCTTAGCTCCAGTGGACTGGAAGTAGATGGGCGGATTTTAGGTTCCATACATAAATTAGAATTATAATGTATGGCTATTTTCTAAAGCCTATCCATACCCTCTAGATGTGAAGACGTCAGAGCAGTGTATGGGTATGTTCAAAATTTAGATTTCTTGAAAATTAGTAGGGCTGATGTGACAGACCTTTTACATAGGCTTATTTTATAACATAAAACTTTCAGTAATGGCTTTGAGTAAGTAACCAAGGAAGTTTTTGTGGAGGTCAGACATTTAACATTTAGGGCCCGATTTTCAAGTCCAATCGCGCATAGTCTGAAGCAGCGCTCTAGAATATTTGGTCTGAAGTCTAAAACGCAGTTCTCTTTGGGGAAGGGGCCAGCGCAGAACGCTATATTGTCTGTAGTAAAAGTGGACATCGCGCCTGGCACATATTTCAAATGGGTTGTCGTAAATGAGTAAATTACTCATGGGTGTGTTTGGGGCATAGCATGTTACAAACCAATAAGACTCACTCTCATTCCCTTTAAAATTCTGGCATTCCATGCATGTTCCATGGTGTATTATGTATTATGATGGCGGATTATACTTGGCGAAATATTTTCATGTGAAGAAACTGTGAGCGAGGTGCAGGCATGGGAGATTTACAGTTTATATAACCAAAATATTAACTTAAATGATGTTTTGGTGGTGTAGCCTAATATGTACAGTCTTGTTTCTTGAAATTCTTGCTTGAAAGGTGTATTTACATCCCTATGTGTCAGCCACTGGTCAATATTAATTCTCAGTACCCTACTGCAATCAACTAAGGTTTGCAAATATTATATATTTTAATAAAATAACCATGGTGTGATGTATGTGATGTACATTTGAATTTTATATTTCGAGGACTGGGCTGCTGCTTGTTCCCGCTGATGAAAAGCAGCTTGTGTCTGCACTCTTCCATATCCCAAAGCACTAAGCGCCCGTACAGTAAATAGCCTTTGAACAATGCCCGAATGATTCCTGTTTCCTGACCAGTTTTTTCTGGTCAATAGCGAATTCACGTTTACCTCTTGTAAAATACAAAATTCGTGCTATGCGCCGCACCACACCTCTTCTTTTCAGTGACACGCCCGACAGAGCGCAAAGCCATCTGCTATATTGAGAACGTACATTTCTGCCGGGAAAAAGGACGATGCGCTTGCACAAAATAGCAATTATAGCTTGCGCAAGTCGCGAAAGCACTGGGCGCCGTGTGCATTGTCGGGCCCTTAACCTCTAGGCACTAGAGCTACTTACAAGCTGACAAAGCCCATTGACTGGGGTCACTAGGATGCACACCAATATATATATTCACTAGATTGACTGGGTGGTTTTCTTGTCATTTGTTTTCCCTTTATTGTAATATATATACTATATATACTATAGAAACTCACTGGCCATGAATGGTACCATTGGTCATATATATATATTATTATTGTATATGAGACTCACTGCCTCGCCATTCATGGGCAGTGAGTTTCATCATGTAATATACTCACTGTCCATGAATGGCTCCATTGGCCATTGACCACTTATTTAAAAAGGCATTTTTATGAGAGAAAATCCAGGTGAAGTCAGCACGACTGAGAGCTTTGCGCGGGCACGAGTAGGCAACCATGAGTATAAAAGAATGCAAGCGCGCGGACAAATTCACTCTTACGCGAGAAACGCAACAGACGGCATCAAAACCCCTCGCTTGACTCGAAGCACAAAAGTTTACAAACGGAAACGCATAGGAAATCGAACGGTATGTTAAACCATCTGTATTTCATTCTTTTCAGTTGTCGTCCTCTTACACGATACGACTGTCCACTTAGATATGACTTCAGATAAGTGAATAGCCAAAAGAGCCATGTCAAGAAACGACAGTGTCCAAACTCTGGACTCGGGAGAATGTGAGAATGTGTGGGAAGACAGTGCCTCAGTCAGCAACAGTTCTTATGGGATTTTAAGTAACCTTTCCTTACAATGTTGGCTAAATCTCCTGACGAAGGAATCTAGTTCAGAACTGCATGGGGACGGCTCCAGCGCTGCCGTGCGCGTCATGATTGCTCTGATTTACTCAGTTGTGTGCGCACTTGGTCTGGTGGGAAACTCTCTTGCCTTGTATTTGTTACACTCACGTTACAGACAAAAACAGTCGTCCATTAACTGTTTTGTTATGGCTTTGGCACTCACTGACCTGCAGTTTGTTCTTACGCTGCCTTTCTGGGCTGTAGACACTGTCCTAGACTTTCGCTGGCCTTTTGGAAAAGTAATGTGTAAAATCATAAGCTCCGTAACCACTATGAACATGTACGCCAGTGTTTTCTTCTTGACAGCCATGAGTGTGGCACGCTTTTACACAGTAATATCATCTCTAAAGATGCACAGTCACCGCGCGTCTGCAGCCACAGCTAAATGGATATGTCTTGCCATCTGGCTCATCTCGCTTCTTGCCACTCTGCCCCATGCGATATACTCAACCAGTGCTCAGTTCCCAGGTGAGGAACTGTGCCTCGTGCGCTTCCCTGAAACTGGCAGCTGGGACCCTCAGCTTCTTCTTGGCTTGTACCAGATGCAGAAGGTACTGCTGGGTTTCGTCATTCCACTTGTGGTGATCACTGTGTGCTACCTCCTTCTGTTGCGGTTCGTGCTGAGTCGGCGCATCAGTGGTGTGTCGGACAGCGAGCAGGGTCGCCACAAGCGCCGCTCTAAAGTCACCAAATCCGTCGTCATCGTTGTGCTGTCTTTTTTTCTCTGCTGGCTGCCCAACCAGGCCCTGACCCTGTGGAGCGTGCTCATCAAATTCGACCTGGTGCCCTTCAGCAACGCTTTCTACAATGCTCAGGCCTACGCCTTTCCGCTAACCGTCTGCCTGGCGCACACCAACAGCTGCCTCAACCCCGTGCTGTACTGCCTCATCCGACGTGAGTTCCGCGCCGGCCTCAAGGACCTCTTGCTCCGAGCCAAGCCCTCATTCTGTAGCCTCAGCCACCTACTGCCACGGAAGAGTAAAGTGGCTGAAGCGCCTACTGTGCTGGTCCTGGTGCAAATGGATGTCTGACAGTGGATAAGGCAAATGAATCTGAGTGCAGGAGGTGTTTTTTAGTCTTAGTTCTTAAGAGACTGCTTTGATGGATGTGAAATGTAGTGATTCCCAAAGGGTCATATTTCATGTCGAAATCTCCTTTCATGTTTTCCAGATTGCCAGTTTTCATATTTCATTCATCTGTGGCTACTACACTGCCTGTAATGTTTTTTTGGTATGCAAAAAGGCATGCATATGTTGATCTAATGAGCACTAAAGGTTCAAGAGCCTTAACCTCACAAAGGTATTTCGTGGTTGCAGATGGAAAAACACTTAATTTTCAATTCTTTATGAGAACTCATTCAAGAGAAACAATAAATTATTCATCTGTTTCCAAACCTTTTGAAGCTTTGTGTGAAACAACACAGGATCTGAAACTGCACCAGCCAGGGCATACTTAATCTCCTTTAGTAACTAAGGGTGTCTGTGTTTATCAATAATTAACTGCTGGATTAAATGCAGCAAAGTTTGACTAACATGTAAACTGTGTAATCACCACTGATTGTCTCTGCTCATCAAAAATGTTCCTGATATACATTTAGTGGTGAAGTAAATCGTAATCAGTGAAACTGTCCGTATGGCAGCAGATAGACCTTGTTAAATAATAGAAGCACTTGTTTTCTATTGGTATGTAAAACACAATTTAAAGTGAGTTGAAATTATGTGCAGTAGATGAATCCTTGAACCTCTTGTTAATTATCTGCAGATGTGAAATGTGATTGTTTTTTTCTTTCAAAAAAAGAAAAACTTGTGTCCTCTGTACATTAATCAAGTCACTGCACATAATACATATTTTACAAGGCTTTTCCATTCCATTTTATTAAAAAGCAAATTTCCAGTATAATTTGTGTGAAAATATATTAACAATTCAATCATTCTTACAAAATAAATGACTATGAACAAAATATGCTGGCCATTCTTATCTGGGAAAAAATCTGCTGAGCAGTGTTCTGTATTCGTTGTGAAGTCGGTACAAAGTACCACCACTCTAGTCCACCCTCCCTGGGTCCCAGTTCATGAAAAGGAATATTTTTTTCTATTCCGTTCCAAGGTCAGTATTACTAATGCATTGCTCATGATGCTTGTTGAGCTTTAACCACCCTTTGTAATCATAGTTGGTTTTCAGCAGTTGATACTCCACATATAGGGTGCAAAAGATAGGGGGGGTTGACCATGAAACATCCTGTCCTTGAAACAACAGGAGACTGCTCAAAGGACACTGGCTCAGAGGAAGTAGTGTGGTGCTGAAAACATGCAAAATATAGATCATGGACAACACCACAACGATTCCTCTCTTTTAAGTGTCCAGATGTTTCCCAATATACTTTCTTTTTTTTTTTTTGAGAAAAATTAAAATGAAGAAATGAATTACAAAATGTGCTAAACGCTGAATAAATGTCTCAAAAATCCATTGACCATACTTGTCAGTATCTGACATTATTTTACAGGTACAGAGCCATCTTAACAGCATACAGTGTAATATTCATCATTATGCCAACATGCCAAATCACACCTAGAACCATAGAAACTTTGCCCAAGGATGCCAATATTTATTTGATGTACTACAGCAAGTTTATATAAGGAGTTGATCAATTTATGAATACAATGAAATAGAAAACTGATTATCCTCTAATTAATACTTAACAAGCATAAATAGATCATTATTTGTCTCTCAACAAACATTAATTCCCCATCAGCAATGGCATTCACTGTGACAATGAAACAGTAAGCCTAGTGTTTCAAAGGGTCTGGTTTTACTAACTCCCTTCACCTTGTGTGCATATGATCGATGCTCACAGTCAACTTAACAGACAGGCAGCAAGAGGATTGAGGAGACTCCCGGTCACTGACCTTTTAGGGTGCAAATAATCACTGTGAATTTGAATAGTTAATTCTTCCTCATTGAAGACAAACAATTATGCAACAGTCAGTCCAGAATAAAATGATTTATGAATCTGTTTGGATAAGTGGACTTTTACAGTCAGATCACAGCTGCAGGGATATTCTTTACCAATTTCCTTGTCATGCCTGTGTCAAATTGCTTGAATAATACAGTCCTACCTTCTCAGGAGGAGCTTGGCCACTTCCAAGAAGGTAAGCTGGGAAGCATCACCAGGCAGTTCTTGAAATTAGTGTGAATTTGCAAAAATTGAGGACACGTACCTCTACTTCACCATTGCTTTGATATTCCACCTGGGTGTCAGTGTAAAACTTTATCTGCAGTGACCCAGACTATTTCTGCTCTGGCACCATTTAGCCCTGTGTGATTACTTCTGCAAGTGCTGCAGCAAAGCTCGGTATTTCAAATATATATCACGCACAGGTCCTCCTCTTCTAGCTATTCCAGTGACATAGAAATGCACATTTGGATGTCCATAAAGAAATTCAATTTAGCTGTGGTTCCAGGCAACAGAAGGTGTTTATACTCCTGTGCATTAAGATGCAGTGAGAGGTGATAAATCTTACTACCAGTAAGTCCAGAATTAGCCCAAATTTGCTTGCATTTTCGATCAATATGGTTGCCTAGCACATATCATGAGCTAAGCTTAAATAACTTTAACTTAAAATGATCTCAACTAGCTAAGGATGAGACTTTTCACCTTCATATTCTCATTTCATCAAATGTTGGTGCAAAAGCTCAACTTCGCCAATGCAACCATTCTAGTTTTGATACTGCTGCAACTTTTTTTCAGATCGTTCGCAGCTTTGTTGTGGTGAACTCGTTCCCTGTAGACTCACCCCGTGTTGCAGTGCATCTAGAATGGGAGAGACATCCTGAGAGACATGGATTCCACAACTCTTCTTTGGCATTTGTTTTGTATTCTGGTGGTTGAGTTTGGGATCTGGGGCATCACCCAACAATATTGCATTGCTCTCAGGAAAAAAAAGTGATTGAATATTCTAGGCTGGTGCTCTGGCTTCTTTAGACAAGGTCCCTAATTTGTGTGAAGAGGCTGACTGCGAGTCTGTTTTGGCTCTGATTTGGGTAAGACGAGCTGATTTCAGTGTCATCTCTTGCCATGTTTTTATCGGAACATCTACGTGTGACAGGATGTGGCATACGGGTAGTGTTCTGTTTCTACGAAGCGCTTTCACCTGTTTTCATCCCTGCAGTTGTGTTTTGTTGTGACCTTTCATGGTAGACCTTGACACCGATATTGATCATGTCCAGAGGGTGAACAATGCATGTCCTGAAATACAAAACTGGACTTCAATGTTATCAGCAACGAAGCAACAAGTCCCTGTATAAGTCACCACCATCACGAAAAAGCAGAAGCCAGACAGTGTTGTCTTGCACTATGATAAACATTTCTGGTCACATTAACCATGTAAATCCTATACAAGTGTAAAGTAAATAACAAACTGTAATAGGGGATGACCATTTCACATGTATTAAGATGTAGAGATTTCAGAGTCACATATTGTAGAGTTGAAACTTAGACATGAAAATCATTACAAATTAATCTACAAGTCAGAAATATTAAAAACGTGACCATTACAGCCAAGATTAAGTCAGTATAACACTCATGAAGAAATAGATTATTCTAATTTTCTTCATGAAATTGGTTAAACACATGCAAATTGAATCAGCATTTAAAAATCTGACAAAGGACTTAATTTTTCTATGTAGCAAGGGTTGTAGTAAGGCATATCTGAGAAACACTACACATTCCCATTGGAGAAGATAAGCAGGTTGTCTGAGGAATTACTGAGGATATTTTGCATCTGTTTTGTGGTGGGCCGTGACACATCTGTGGTTTGAGTTTCTGTCCTTATGAATAATGAATTTAAAAGTTATAAATTATAGATTGCACCAAATCCAAATTAACATATCCTTACATGTTCAAGTCAGTGATCTCTCAATTTTAGAGTATTTGCCCAAAATGCCAACCTGTTAAATGAAGGTTAAGATGTTTAGATTAAAAATACACACACTAAACCCTCAGTCAGGTGTACAACTTACTGTCAAAATCTGGTACCACATTTGATTGTCCTGTTGTGCAATATTGCAGAAAAATTGCTACATTTTTTAATTACAAAGCCATTTCCCTGACTTTGTGAAAATAATGAGATCCGGTGTCTGATGCCAGTGATGAAATGCTGAATCTTGCTTAGAGATAGGCACAGCAGCCTCATACAAAGCCATAGCAGAAAGAGAGGAGAGAGATATTTATAGTTATATGAATAGATTTTTTTGATTGATAATTGTTATGAAAATACATACACTCACACATACACTGATGTTTTGTTTTTTTTTTCTCTGGCACTTGCTGCACCGGCTATGTGTGGCTGTGGTCCTTCAGGGGGGTGGGGCTACACCTTT